>JACJUY010006914.1:0-23265 GCA_014220935.1 Platorchestia sp. MABIK
CTCAGTAATAACATAGGGCACAATACAACACTCTGCCCTCAGTAATAACATAGGGCACAATACAACACCCTGCCCTCAGTAATAACATAGGGCACAATACACAATGCACACACGCCGTATTGTGGATACGATCCATCACAATACCCATTTTACGGAGAATATTTCCCAAACATCATCTATGTTGTATAAGAAAACGCAAGTGGTTCCTTAAATTGATAAATAGGCCAATAAATTTAGAAATTTATTTGTGTGAGTAATTTTTCTAATGTTTTTACAATGGGAATCTCACAGAACACATTAAATTGGCAGGTCCGTCTCTCTTACACTCTCTTAAAGGACGCCCAATGACCGTATCTGTGATACGAGTTTCACCAGTGCACAAGTACAAGAATATTTTAATGGCGGGTACTGTTGGGATGGATATATTTGTTGGGCATCCGCATCTGGGGGATTTATCTAATTAAAATACCAAATCCCGTCATTTTTAACGGGTCGTGAACATTAGTTCCTTTTAAAAGCGACGGGACCCGGTCTAGACCGCATCAATTTACATTCGATCAAAAGTGTTCAGGGTACAAAAAATGAAGCCATGGAAATAAGAATAAACACGTATTCCAGCAACGATTCCTTTCGGGGTTTTGTGACGTGTTTACCTCGGTGTCTGCCGGCGTCTGAGCGCGAGGGCAAAGGCCTGTGTCCCCTCAGGGGGACACAACTATTGTATCTATGGGAATTAGCGCTCCCAGGGGGACAATGTGAGGGCCCGAGCTGAGAGTTAGGTAGGTCTTCTTTTTGTTGAAATGAAATGTTTTTTGTTGCGTTAAGGACCATCTTTTTCGGTTCACTGCTGTCTTGTTTTTCAGCACCTACTACTTTCTTCTTCAACTTTTATCTTGTCTCATAAACTTCTTTCTCAACTTACTGTTTCTGTGCACCTTGTGCATAGATTCCGCGTTCCCTTAACTCCATACTAAATGGTGCCTTCCTCCTTCCTCTCTTGGAACATCTTTGTCGTAGTTAAGGGAGGCTAAAATTTTAAAATTGTGTTCGGAGTTTTACAACAGCTTCGACAACACGAACACACCGAAATCTGGTAGTTTTCCATCTGTGTTCGTGTTCGTCATTTAATGCATGCATACGAACCACCATTTTTTTCTGTTTAATTTACAGTAAATATTAGCTCTCAGTAAATATTGGCATCTCAGTAAATATTAGCATCTCAGTAAATATTAGCATCTCAGTAAATTTTAGCATCTCAGTAAATATTAGCATCTCAGTAAATATTGGCATCTCAGTAAATATTAGCATTTTAGTAAATGTCATCATTTCAGTAAATATCATCATTTCAGTAAATATCAGCATTTCAGTAAATATCAGCATTTCAGTAAATATCAGCATTTCAGTAAATATCAGCATTTCAGTAAATATCAGTATTTGAGTAAATATTAGCATCTCAGTAAATTTTAGCATCTCAGTAAATATTAGCATCTCAGTAAATATCATCATTTCAGTAAATATCATCATCTTAGTAAATATTAGTATTTCAGTGAATATTAGCATCTCAGTAAATATTAGCATCTCAGTATATATTAGCATCTCAGTATATATTAGCATCTCAGTATATATTAGCATCTCAGTAAATGTCATCATTTCAGTAAATATCATAAGCAAGACTGCAGCCACGGAACATTGCCGACATTTGAAGGCGTCGAGAAAACATTTTGCAGCCATGTACAGCAGACCGTATCCACACTACGGAGACGGCGTTAACTTCGTAGGTTGCATCAAGAGGAAAGAAGACAAAAGGGAAGCAGTCTCTTTCCAATAAAGATGGTACAAAACCCATCATTTGGTTTTTAAAATGTCTTACCATGAAGATCCCCAGTTGATGTACACAGAAAAGCATGGAAAATGCGTTCACTTTGTTGCGTAATCTAGATTTGATAAAGCAAATAAATACAAATTGAAAAAAGAGGTACAACAGCTAATTTTATTAGAACATTTGAAAGTTAATTTAATGGGCGCCATTTTGAAGCACCGTAGTCTATGAATCCCAGTTTGTAGATTTTGAATAGATTAGATATATCAATCTACCTTATATTCATATTCCAATTACGTGCATACTTTGGGACTTTTGAAGATAAAATGCAACATTATTTAGACGAATTTCCTAAATAGGCTTTTGTAAGTTCTTGAAATTAGACGTAACAATAAGTGAGTATTCAGACATCACTAACCTTGTTTCTCTCATGAATAGCACTGAAACGTCACGATGTAGTCTCTCACTAATCAAATTCCATTAATTTCTCAGAAAGCGAGCTAAAAAGAACTTTCTTGGCAGCTTGAACCTCCATATACACTTTCGGTAAAATTTCAGTTTTAAATGAACACCACCCACTGCTGAGCTGCGGACAGACACTTTCTGGAAAATTAATGTGCGCATGAGGTAACACTTTCTCTAATATATGTACGTAAAAATACCTCAGCAAGACCTATACAATTGGTTATCGAATAAATTTTTAGATTAAAGTGGATACGCTCTCATTATATAGAAGCGGTGGAATTAATTCATATACATAATTATGATTATTTGAAAACTTTAAATAATCAAACAATACTCTTTGAATTTTCAAGCAAAATTATTACACATGCAGTACACGAAATAAATATGCCTGAAAAACACTCCAGTTCATTCTAAAAGTAGAGTAATGATCGAAGTAAACTATTGTATTCAACCATTTATCAAGGTTTACTGCTTAACTACAGTAATGCATAAATTGGTTAATTAATACTGGGCGTATACCAAATTAAAATAATGCAGGCGTAAACGATCCAGAATAAGAAAATACTTTTGTATTAGTCGGGAATGGAAATCTGAGATCCCTGGAAATAGATTTTTATGCAATCAGAAACGTTTGCTTTATTGTGACACTTTGGTTCTTCTCTTCATCGTACCAGTGAGATTTCCTAGAAATTCACTCATTTTATTAACTTATCTAGCTAATTATATATGGCTAATTTGCTTGATAACATACAGAGGTTTATAAGTTGTGATGAAATGAAAAAGCGTATTTTCTGGCCCTCTATTCATATAGAAGACCGGTTTACGATGGCAACATTGACATAGCTTTAATTCAGAACTAATTCGCCAATCACGAATTTTTTCGAGTACAAAACCAAGTACATCCAATAATAACCAGCTGGTGATTAAAATGATAGCATGGTTGAGCTACATAATCTAAGCTCCTTGCTTTGTTTTTAATATGGCAGTAGGCTTTATATGGTAAAGATATAATGGCAGTCGTATTTCTTAACGAGAAAAGATTTGAGAAGAGAAACAAACATCGGCATCTACGGATGCTTTATTTCCAATTGAAGCATGACACATATCACCTTTTACATTGGTTTTTCAAATGCCTTATGACTAACACCAGGACGCCATGACGCTTTCCCCCGGTCGATGACCGGTACCCATTTCAGACACCTGGGTAGAGTGGGGTATTGTGCTTAGAATTTTTCTCCTATACCCAACAGAGAAAATCGCCAACAGCGCCGAGACTCGAACCCGGGTCTCCCCGCACGGAGTCAGGTCCGCTACACACACGGCTATGACGAGCAGAAGGTAGACGGCGGAATATATTTGGTTAAATATTAATGGTTTGCTTCTTGCAAATCCTAATTGTGCAATCCTTGCAAATCATCGTCTTACATTTTACTTGAAATTTTACTGGATTTCGTGATTTTCTACAGACAGAAGATGTAAATGACCTTACGGGTCGAAACGTTCTTCTTTTAGTATTAGACTGTCTTAATAAGAATGTTAAATTTAAAAGCGATTTTCTTTGCTCTTTTATTTATAATATATTGGGTGTTTTACTAAAGTGGTGGAGTATTATCTTCTCTCACCTCCTACTTGAGTTTATTCAGTAATAAATTGAGGATAATTAATTGAGGCTTGTTGCATCAACACACGCATATTCGGGAGTTCATAGGTGTACAGGGTGTTTGGTTGCCAGAGGCGGAATACGAGGTACCGAGCGGTGAAACCTAGGCAGTTTTTGGCGTGCGACACTACAAGAATGTTTCTGCTGGAAGGAGTTGCGGTTAAGTAGACTGCAAGTGCCGCTGGCATGCCTTGTATAGGAATGAAGGACCGGATGTGGGGTTTAACCGGATGTTCGGCATAACCATAAGTGAGGCATGACCATATGTTCCAAATGTAGGGGCATCAACGAATGTGGGCGCAAAATTTTACTGGATAAGCGGTAGAAATTTTGGATTTTAAAGGAAATCATTTATCAGACAATTAATAAACTTTATTTCTGGGCACCGCAGATTTATTGACGTTCAAGGCGGTTTATTTGAGAATAATTCACAGAAAGAGATATATTTCATTTGAATCAAATGCAGCTAAAAGATGCGGCAGTATACCTCAAAAAATGAGGTCAATATAACATTTGGCACACGCAGTTACTCAGAAATGGGGAAGTTACCTTCCAGTAATTCCCCACAAGAGCTAGACAATTATGTGATGTACATCATATATAATGGGGAAGTATTCCATACGTTAAATGCATCTCTTATATATATACTCCCAACGTACGTTACAGTTAATTTTGAGAAATATGTTTAAGTCGACAGATTAAAGTTCAGTTAAAAAATAGATAGAATGCAGTTCCATTTCCTGGTTTACTGCCTATTGTCATTTATGGTTATTTATAAGTACTTCAGAATGACCATGCATTTTACTTAGGTAATAATGTGTGTTAAATAAATTAACATAAATGCTAATTACAGTACTTCTTTATTCGATTAAATGAACATAGACTTTAAAGTTCATATTCTTATGACTGTTTGTTATGAGTGTTTTTAATTCATTCACAAAAAAATCAATTTTGGCGCGTATCTTGTGCCGAACAAGTTAAGGAGTCAGTGACATGTCCTAACGGAGCCATAATTACTGTAGGCATTTTTTTCGTTCAAGGCAACTTGGAAATTTAGGGTAAAACGTCAAGTTGTTTTCGTTTTCACAGTCAGTGCCACCGCAACAGCTGTGAGGGTGCGCGTCTCAGTTCGTGTCCTGTTGTGTTTTCAGTTTATCTCTTCGTTATTGGCTATGTACGCCAAGCGTACGTGTAGTTCGTGTATTTTTAAGGCATTCCAGTGCGTTTACGACTGTCTGATATCTTTCCAGTAAAGAAACCAAGATCGTGCTGCATTCTAAGGTGCATTTCATGTGTAGGATTTTCGTTATTTTATTTTTTTCCTGCGGATCTTGCTTGCTCTGGTGGCCGTGCGGTTGGTTTATAGGAAAGGACTTTCCATAAAATATCACGAACAATCAAGGAACATTGGGAAATTATTACATGTTAGTTGGGACATTCATAGCAGACCGTATCCACTATACAGAGGCCGGGTTTGCTTTATGAGTCGGGGTAAGCAGACCGTGAACATCTTCAGTAATTGTGAAAGACGTGAAATTTGTGGAATATGGAAAGTGAAAATTGAATTTTTTACCATCTTACAGTGCCAGTGAATTAATGAGTTTTAGAAAGTGTACAAAAATTTCATGGTGAGCCATGCATCCATTTGATTAATTTTCAGATAAGCGAAAAATTCCCCGTGAATTGCAATGTATTACAATCTGCTGCAAGAATTGCCCTTGATAATTTATGAAAAATGTTCACATTCTTTACTTGGTATTGTTGATAATATTAAATGGAAAATCCTATCAAGGGCAAATTTGGCCTAAAATGCCAGGATTCCAACAAAATTATCCTTCTAACAACACATTCTATTTTAAAAATGTAAATCGTCTTCAATTTCAGATTTTGCAAGAGTTTTGTAGTTTACGAGATGCATGTTCTTGTTGAAAACTGCTTGTTAAATGCCAGTTTGTAATCAACATGTTCATTACCAGCACAATCTTCTCTTTGTCAACTTTTGTTTGAGTAACACCATTTGCATTCTGATTTCACATTTGGCATCAAAATATGATAAATAATGTAAAGTGTTTTTCTTATAATCTGCACTTGTTGTGGATTTACCACATTTTGCTATGCTTTTTTGCAGATGGTATCTAAACGTCTTATATGACTAATTTTTTGTAATTAAAAGCAAGCTGTTAATGAATAGCTATCTCCTCTATACTCCATGATTTTAAATGATTGTATTGCTCTGAGATTAAACTAATCTTGAAACTATTTTTTGAAAATCTAGTTTTCACATTCCTCGTGATGTAATATGGTAAAGAAAACTAATATTGTATTTTTTTTGGACTTGGAAAAATATTAGTGTACATTTGAGTTTAGTATTGAAGATTAAATTAAATTGTGAGCAAAAAAAGGCTCTTTGCCTAAGAAAATTTTGAATTTGGGGTCATAAGTGGTTGTACCTCAACCTGTCCTTTATTATTTAACATATTGACTACGTATTGGTACTTATGTGTACCACTAGGTAAAATGCTCATTTACGTGCTGGAACATACAAATGACATTTAAACTATTTTGCTACCTTGTACAAAATGATTTTTAGAGTGTTAGGTAACATATTATGGTTCAATTGTATTCTTAATACTTTATAGAAAGATTTAAAATGTATTAGAGCTGCAATGCTGGCTTTTCAGTACAACTTCTTCTCATCTAACCACACAACCGTAGTCGACGTGTTAATTGATGATTTTACTGATATGATGCTCGAGTGAATATATTATTTGAATTGTTTACTTTAAAAAATTTCATATGCTTTAACACTTTGACTGTAACATGTGCCGCCACTGGTGGCCACGGAGGGGATTTTTGTAATGCTGCTGACCGACCAGTAGTCACAAACTCAATTTCATTAACATTTAATTAAAGTTAAATGAGAGCATAATCCAGGTTATGTTTGCTATTTTTAAAATTGCTTATTACAATTGACTTGAAATTTAAGTTGAATATTGAACTTCAGTTTTAAAATTTGCAGTCAAAATGTTAATTTATCAAAGCAATTAACTGTTGGGAATGAATTGCACGTAATGCTCATAAAAAAAACGGCAAATCAAAATCAAAACCAAGCAACCTTTGTACAAAACAATTGAATGTTACACTTAAGAATATTGATTACGTTCATGCAAAATCCCATTGTTGATTGTTATATTATTGCACAATCCGGTTGTTGATTGTTATACAAGTTGTTATAGTTGTATAATTGCACAATCTCATTTTGAGGCAGAGTTAATGTGAAGCCCTTGCACCTCAGGGGAATGCTACATTTCATTCATGAGAATTAGCACTCTCAGAGATGAAGATGTGAGGTTCCAAGCTAAGAGTTATATAGGTTTTCCTTCAGGTGAAATAGAATAGGATTTTTGTTTTGTTACAGACCATATTTTTTGGTTGACTGCTGTCCTGTCCTATTTCTTCTTCAACTTCATAACCTTTCTTGCTAACTTGCTGTTTTTGTAAGGAATGTGTGCATAGATTCCCCATTCTCTGCAATTCCTATTCGATGGGGTCTCTTTCATTTGGGAACACTGTTGTTGTGATTGAGGAGGCTAAAAATAATCATTATTTAATTCTCTTCAGGGAATCAGAGCTTTGAACTAACTGCTGTGTTGCTGCATATCTGAGAATTTCTAAAATCCATAACATCAATTCACAGACACTTCAGATCTTCTTACAAAGAGGCACGCTCTACAGTCTGGTTTGAATTAACACCCAGACTGCAACGTGACCCACCGGTGGTACACAGAGTCAATTTTCACAATGCTGCTGATCGACCAGGAGGCACAAACTCAATTTTTGTAAACCCTAGCCTAAATGAAGGCACGTTTCACTTAATGTTGGCTATTTTCAAAATTGCTCATTATAATTGAGTTTAAATTTGAGCAGAATCTAGAACTTTATTTTAACCAAATGCAGTCCAAGAATTAAAGATGATCTACATCTTTGCAGTAGTGCTTCTATTCTATTCATGTTGTTCATGGGAAGTTGTTGTTGGGATTTACTGCAAATAGAGCTGGGGGACTTACTAGGGGTGTTGAACTAGTGACTTAATTAGGTGTTTGTGTAGCTAGTAAGGAAATTGGCTAGGTGTCTGCATCACTAGTTAGGAAATTGACCAGCTCTCTGCTTAACTAGTAAGGAAATTGACTAGCTCTCTGCTTAACTAGTAAGGAAATTAACTAGCTCTCTGCTTAACTAGTAAGGAAATTGACTAGCTCTCTGCTTAACTAGTAAGGAAATTGACTAGCTCTCTGCTTAACTAGTAAGGAAATTAACTAGATATTTGTATAACTAGCTAAGGACTAAACTAAATATAGGACTACTTTAAAAGTTACTTTAGTGTATCTACCTTGAAATGAACTGTTCAAATTGGGCAAAAAGAGTGCCTGCATTCCTGTTCCCTACATCATTTTTGGAACATCTATTGTCTTCTTTAATTTACATTTATGAATCACCAACAAGAGTGAAATAGATGTGGTTTTTGTAACCATGTCTAACTTTGACTGATCATTTTAGATTTATTTGAATGGTGTTACTTGCAGAGATTTGTTAATTTATAATTGATGGGCAGATCACTTTCATGGCAGTCTGCTAAATTGTTTGGGAAGCCACACTTTTTGGCAGTCTGCTAAATTGTTTGGGAAGCCACACTTTTTGGCAGTCTGCTAAATTGTTTGGAAAGCCACACTTTTTGGCAGTCTTTGGGTTGGGCAGCTACAGTTCTAGCAACATTTTTTTTAGCAGTCACGAGTCATGAACTTATATGAATTTTAATGGGCAGCCCTTGTGTGCTGTGCTAAGTTCTGAGATGGGAGATGCGCTCACATGGATGAATTAAGATGTGATTCTTTCACAATAATCAAGGGAACAATCATAGCAGCATTATGATGCTGAAATAATTGAACAAAAATGATTCTGTCCCGAGACGTGTTTGGGCTTAAGCTTTGAATGTCTTTGCTGGAGGAGTTTAAACCCCAAAATAGTCAGAGAGGAAATGAAAAATACAGAAATGAAAGGTACTTAGGAAGAATAAAGAAAGGACAGATTAAAATAGGAACAAAATATTCCTCGTTCATCCATCAATGCACCAGATCAACACGGGATATTGACAACTGCATGTAGATCATTTCACTGTATTTTTATTTACCACTTTGACTGCGGCAACTAAATTTTGTTAAACACAAAACTTAAATTTAAAGTCAAATGTATTAAACTATTATGAAAATGCTAAACATGAACTGGATTGTGCTTTCATTTAGCTTTGATTCATGAAAATTGAGTTTGATTTATGAAAATTGAGTTTGCGACTATTGGTCGGTCAGCAGCATTGTGAAAATAACCTCCGTGTACCACCGGTGGCCCACGTCGCAGTCAAAGTGTTAAATTTACGAATGAACACATGAGTCATTGTCGGCAAAATTTTTATAAGACACTGGACACAGTTTCATGTTAGCGGCCAACCATTCACTTACTGTGGAAAAGCGAGAAACACACGTAGATGTTACTCACCACAAAAAATTTCCGCGGTTTAGTGTCTCAAACAATACGTGAAGATTGCACATTCGCTACTCATTTTCCTTCAAATTGCTCATAAAAATGCACCCCTCAGGGGGATACAACTATTGTATCTAAGGGAATTAGCGCTCCCATGGGGACTATGTGAGGGCCTGAGCTGAGAGTTAGGTTTGTAGAAATAGAATAGGTTTTGTTTTGTTACGGACCATCTTTTTTTCAGTTCTCTACTGTCCTGTTTTTCAGCATCTAGTGCGTTCTTCTTCAACTTTTTCTTGTTTCATGAACTTCTTTATTAGCTTACTATTTCTGTGCACCTTGTGCATAGATTTTGCGTTCCCTTAACTCCATACTAAATGGTGCCTTCCTCCTTCCTCTCTTGGAACATCTTTGTCGTGGTTAAGGGAGGCTAAAAATTTCTTATATAATAATAATCACAAAACTGCAATATGGTATGTAGTAGAATAGAATAATAGTAATATAATAACCATGGAATGACAATACGTAACATGGTTGTGTAACAAAGCAAAACGCATGATGAACACTAGCAATACACAAACTGAAACAATCAGTCACCCAATTCCTAATTAGCGCGTAAAGGACGGTAATAGGATTTCACTTTGTATTTTTTTCCACACGTTTTTAATTGCCCCCTGTTCACGTATTGTAGATAGTTATTGAAGTGAAGTGCCGCTCTGCTGATTGCTTCTTTTCTTTCATCGTGTTTTTCTGTCAACCATTTTTTGTTTCAACATTTTACATGGGTATTACGATACCAATGTGTTATTATCAATTGAGGATGTTAATGTTAAGGTGTTTTAGAAACCAATGTTTCAACATTTCATGTTTGCACTTCATTGAAAATGAACTGTTTTTATTTCTTTTTCCGCTGCGGCCATGTGCTGGTCCAATGCTGGGTCCATGTCGGCTTTGAGTGATGCCGGTGAACGTTTTTGAAAAACCTTAGAAACCCTAAAAAAAAACTTGAAAAACCCAAAAAACTCTTAAAAACCAATGTATTCCGACATTCCATGTTTGTACTTTATTGGAAATAAACTGTTTTTATTTCTTTTTCCGCTGCTGCCTTCATCGGCGCGCTTTAGGTGCGTGGGTACTCGTAGGTTCATGCTGATTGTTCGAGTAGCGTTGCAGATTCCGTGATTGCTTAGTTCATATCGGCATGCTTAACACATTTCCTGCAAAGTGACACACCGGTGGTCACTTAAGGCCCTGATACACTAGGCAAAAATCGCGGTGATAACCGTCAGCATGCCTCGCGAAGTGCCTCCCACCCCTGCACACCAGCCAGTTGGCAGAGTGGCCACCGAGCTTTGCTGCGATCCGACCATGTCGGGAACAGACGGGCGTCACTGCGATGAGCAGTACAGTTTTGATCGTTGACGAGACAGGTGCGCAGCTATGTCTTGCTCCGCAGTTGAGTGGACAAAACTCTAACGCTGTATTTTATTGACGCATTTAAAAAATACGGCAGCTTGTAGAATGTGTAAAGCAGCTCTTACAGAAAGCTAAAGCACAGCGCAATGGGCGCTTTATTTCTATCCGGCGCACTGTACGGCTGGTCGCAATCGTGCACCTACCCGTACGACATGCAGAGACAGACTTACACCTTGCAATGCATTCCGCGGTGATTCCTCTTGCGTTCTGAGTGTATCATGTCGCCAGTTCTCACTTCAACTGGCGGCGGGATCCACTGCCGCAATTTCTCGAGTCATGAACGCCAGCGTATCAGGGCCTTTAGGGGATTTTCTTAGTGCTGCTGACTCACCTGCAGTCACTAACTCATTTTGCATAACTACTTATTGAAAGGTAAATAAACGCCCGATCCAGATAATGTTTGCTATTTTTCAAAGTTGATTACTACAATTGACTTAAAATTTTAATTAAAAATTGAACTTCAGTTTAAATCATCGCAGTAAACGTGTTAAGGTGCTCGAATACTTGAAGATTCATGTGGATCTAACTTACTAGTTGCAAGTCAACTCGTATTATGCCATGCGCCTCGCCATTTAGTTTCTCGCTTCTGGCGTCGCAGTTACGTTTGGTGCGTTGGTTCTGGTGACCGGTGGCGTCGGCGTGTTGGATTTGGGATCATGACGTGCAGAATGCTGGTGACACGATGCTCTTGATGCTTTAAAAATTTTTACTCTGCACCCACTCTCACTCTGCCACTAATGTTGAGCTGCGCTTGGTGTCCGGCACGCCGGCCGCCTCACCTACGCAATCCCCTTGTGCCGCTCGATCGTACCACCCAGAAAAGACCCGTTCTGTCGTTGAACTCCGCTTATTTCCTCTTCTGTTGCCTTCTTCTGGAAGCTTTGAAAGTTTTCTCTATTTTGTAGGTGCATCGTTCTCTGATTGGTCTAACCCTTGCACGCTTTGCCTTCTCTGCAGTAACTTTCCGGGCGCTTATTGGCTCTCGTTGGCGGGCTTCTACCCTTGTCCGGATCGCCCGCGTAGAATTTGGACAGTTCTCAGGCTCGTTTTCTCACGCCGGTCTCTCCCTTTGTCGGAGCCCACATAGCTGTGCGTGACGGTTACAAACTCCTTGGACGGCCAGGCCAATGTGCGAGGGAGACCCGATATTAACTTAACGGAATTTTGGCTGACAAAATAAAAGAAAATATGCGAACCGCTAAGTGTTACAATTTGTTCACTCACGTTGACACAAAGAATATCAACATTATAGTCTTGAATGTATTTTACTTATTTTGTCTCCTTACTTTACATGACAGGAAATTTATTTCACATTCCAGGCAGGCCTATAGCCTTCAAGCAAATGATAAGTAATCTTTATAAGTTGATCAATTTAAATAGATGCAGAAATACCCAAGGCATCCAGAAGGTTCAAATTGTGCTCGGGTTCTTAGACCCCAAATTACGCTCGGGTTCTTAGACCCTAAATTGTGCTCGGGTTCTTATAAAAAGAAATATTATAAATCAAATGGCGTCCTCTGAGACCCCCTCGGACCTGCCTCCCCAGCCGCACCTCCCCCTCCCCCCCCGCCAGACCTCTGTGGTGGTGGAACAGCGCCCCCATCACCAGCCCCCCATCCTGGTGATGCAGAAACAACTCTCCCCCATCAGCAAAAGCAGCGACGTGAGATGGAGGAACCACTCAACCAGTATCAGGAATTGCAGCATCATCGTCAACAGCTCGGAGGCCCTCGGCAAAGAGGTGGTGGTGCAGTCGGGCCAGGGGGGGATGGGGGTGAGTGTACCCAGGGGGGTCTTCCCCAACCCAGGTACTGGAGGATCTTCCCCATCTTACCCCGGAGCTTCCCCATCTTACTCCAAGGCTTCTCCATCTTACCCCGGGTCGTCCCCATCTTACCCTGGAGCTTCCCCATCTCACTCCAAGGCTTCCCCAACGAGCGTGGACAGTATGCTGAGCTCCCTGCAACGCAACAACGGCATGGTGGTCATCAAGCGCGAGTCGAGTGGCACAGCCCCGTTCAGCCTCCAGCCCCTGCACCCTCGCCTCATCGCCCCCAAGGTGACTGGCCAGACCGTCACCGTCAAAAGGACGCAAGTGATCAGGGTGCCTTCATACACCCATCCCTCGGGGTCTGGTATGGCCAGCGTATCCATCATCAGGAGCACCCGACCGGCGGCCCCCAGCTCTGTGACGTCGTCATCGCAAGCTCCTGGCTACACCGGCGGCAACATTCAGGTCGTGTCACAGTCCAACGTTAACTCAAAGACCCTCACTGTGCGCCAACTGCCCGTCTTGACCAAAGGCCCGAGTTACGTGCAAGTCCTGCCATCCAGTGGCAATCTCAACTACTGTGCGCTTGTGCAACATTCCCCGGGCAAGCGTCCTTTGTACACCAGAGTTACTGCGGCTCAGGAGAACTTCAAATCCACCTCGGAGCAGTCGTCTGTTGTGGCTCCTCGAAGGTCGACCATCATTGAGCCACAAGGCGAAATAATGTCCCCTGCGAGCCTAAAGCTACCCGTGCAGCTGGTGCAGGCTGTGCCTCTACAGGCGTCCTCTGGAGTGCCTAAACACAACGTCATACGAGCCATTAGGCTCGAGCCTGTCAGGAAGCCTTCTGTGGATGACGGGAGTTCTTTTGTCGTGCAGCCTGTGCCAGCCGGTAACGTTGGTACCACCCTCACTCAGCATTGTTCATCCAATGTTGGTATCGGTGATACAGGGCAGCTGGTACCAGCCAGTAATGTTGGTACCACCTTCACTCAGCAGTATTCATCCAATGCTGGTATCAGTGTTACAGAGCAGCTGGTACCCTCCAGTGGAATTGGTACCACCCTGACTCAGCACTGTTCTAACATCAGTGATACAGGACAACCAGTCAGTGGAGTTGGTACCACTTTGACTCAACACTATTCATCCAACGCTGGTGTCAGTGTTCCTGGTATCAGTGATACAGTGCAGCCGATACCCAATTTGGATGACTGCAGCGCAGACATGACCAACGCCGACCATAGCTTCACGTACCCCAATTACGTTGCCACTCAGCCGTGCTCGGCAAATACATCCTCAGATTTACTAGAGACTGCTAACAGCTGCCAAGGAGGTGCTGTGGTGCTCAATCAAGGCTATGCCAAGCCCGTATGTAGCTCAATTTCATCCGCAGATGTCACAAACTCATCCGTCGTGTCGGTGGAGGCATCCGTGTCTCCTATACTCACATCCGACAGCGCAGGGTTTCTCCCCATGTCCCCCACATCCATGCCCGGTGTTTCTCCCTCCATCCCCCAGTACGTGCCGTCAGCCTTGGTGCCACAGTCATCCGCGTCTTCCCTCTTGTCATCCGCACCTGCCCATTCATCCTACGCCCCCACATCCAAACACTCGGTGCTGGTGGTGAACGCCCCCAAGGGCGTGAAGTCTCCTGGTGGGGGAGGACCTCTAGAGAACTGTGTGGTGGCCAAGGACAACCCCCTTGATTACCCCGCGTTCCAGGGGGGTCAAGTGGGGGGCAGAGATGGGGACTGCTGCCCCCTCACTGGGGGACCCACGGTCATAGTGTCCAATTCAGCGTCCGCTAGTGGTGGCAAGTTGATCACTAGTTTTGGTGAGGTGGTCACTAGTGTTGCGGGGGTGAGGAAGTGTGCGCTGCTTGGGGAGGGGGGGAGCAGCGTGGGGCAGCCCCCCACTCCCCACTCGTTGCCTCCCCAAGTTCCAGACTTCCCCAACAAGGCTGGGGAGTTCATTGGGTTCACGAACACGGGCCAGATGGTGTGGATCAGACGGATTCCTTTGTCTCAAAGTGCCCAGCTGGCGCCCACTGCCCAGCTGGCGCCCACTGCTCAGCTGGCACCCACTGCACAGATGGCACCCACTGCACAGCTGGCACCCATTGCCCAGCTGGCACCCACTGCCCAGATGGCGCCCACTGCTCAGCTGGCTCCTAGTGTACAGCTGGCACCCGCAGTACAGCTGTCTCCTACTGTCCATCTGGCTTCTAGTCCACAGCTGGCGCCCACTGCACAGCTGTCTCCCACTCTACATCTGGCGCCCACAGCCCAGCTGTCTCCCACTGTACATCTGGCGCCCAGCATAATGAGAGAAGGCCCTAAAGCGATGGATACGTTCGCGTCTCAGCAACTGCCCAACCTTTACTGTTCTCAACATCAGCCAGTGGTGTATAGTTCACAAGCTGGGTTTGGCTCGCAAACACATTCTGTAGCGTACACTTCCGTGCCTCAACACACTGTGTTGAATTCTCAACCACAGCAAACTGTGTTGAATTCTCAATCCCAGCAAACTGTGTTGAATTCGCAACCCCAGCAAACTGTGTTGAATTCTCAACCACAGCAAACAGTTTACGGGACACAGCCAGTGCAGACTGCGTATGGTTCCCAGCTACATTCCACTGTCATTAGTGGTCAGCCAATCAGCGGAGTTGGTATCCAGGCCACGGCCCAGCCAATCAGCGATGTTGGTATCCAGGCTACGACCCAGCCAATCAACGGGGTTGGTATCCAGGCTACGACCCAGCCAATCAGCGGGGTTGGTATCCAGGCCACGGCCCAGCCAATCAGCGGGGTTGGTATCCAGGCTACAACTCAGCCAATCAGCGCATTGGATATCCAGGCCACGAATCAGTCCCTATCCACTTTCTCCTTCGTAGCCAACACTCTGTGCAACAGCTTAGCAGAAGCCAACGTCTCCACAACGGTAATGCACACACTTCTGGCCAGCAACAGCATCGTCAACACGACTCCTTGTAGTAATGTCGTAGACAACAGCGCTTCTTTTTACAACAGTAACAGTAATGGGGCGATTAGTTCCAGTGGTACCCAGCTTGGCAGTGGTACCCCCTACCTGAGCAATAGCACCGGTATAGTAGGTACCATTGGTAGCACTGTTACGGGCACGGTAGGCCTAGGAGATGGTGCCAATGAAGGAAACCCGTGTGGTAGCTACAGCAGCTTGGGTAGCTGCTATGGTAGCAGCAGCGGTTGTGGTGCGAATTACAGTACTGATGCCAGTTATAGTACTGGGGCCAGTTACTGTACTGTAACTGGGGCCAGCAGTGCCGGGTCTCCCACCAGTTGGACCAACACAACTGTCGGCCACAGCACGACCGGTTTGGCTGAGGGGTGCACGCCTACAGAATCTCCGTATCTGTCCCAGCCGAGCCCAGTTCCCTTGACCCTCTGCAGTGTAGAGCCCTCGGCGTGTGGGGATGCGAGCACAGGTGACGTCCTGAACCTGAGCGCCAGCCAGGGTGGGTGGGAACAAGACTGTGTCTCAGCATCAGCTGTTACCGGGCCTGCCTTTTCGCCTGCCTCTGTCTCCTCGCCTGTCTCCTTCACATCGCCTGTCTCTTTCACCTCGCCTGCCCCCGTCACTTCGCCTGTCTCCTTCACTTCGCATGTTTCCTTCACCTCGCCTGCCCCCGTCACTTCGCCTGCCCCTGTCACTTCGCCTGTCTCCTTCACTTCGCCTGTCTCATTCGGCTCACCTGTCATGTCCTTACTTGCGTCCGATGTCAAGACGCGTCTAAATGACGGTTATGTTACCGAAGAATCCCGTTCTGGGGAGCGTGAACCTAATCACATCGGCTCTCAGTCAGAAAGGATGTCCACGTTTACTCCACGAGAAGAACAAGAGTGTTCGTCTTCAGTTGCTGAGGGCAAACTTTCCGCCAGGAAAGGAGGCTTTCAAAATTATATCCGAGGAGATTCCTGTATTGAAACTCCCCACAGTGAACAATTGCAGGCTGATATCGTGTATACTGACCTCCAAGAAAGTGGTATCAACGATAATGATCTTCGAAGAGCTGATATCGTCGATACTGGCTATGACGGAACTGGAATCGGTGATACTGGCCTCCGAAGAAGTAATATTGTCGATATTGGCCTTGAAAGAAGTAGTATAAACGATACGGGTGTGAGAGGAAGTAGTATTAACTATATTGGTGTTCGAAGAAATGAGATCCTCGATACTGGCATAATAGGAAGTGGTAACAATGATACTGGCCTTCTAAGATGTAATATCGTCGATATTAACCATGACGGAAGTGGTATCAACGATAGTGGCCTTCGAAGAAGTAATATCGTTGATATTAACCATGACGGAAGTGGTATCAACGAAAGTGGCCTTCGAAGAAGTAACATCGTTGAGACTGACAGTGGAGGAAGTGTTATCAACGACACTGTCCTCCAAGAAAACGATATCAATGATACCAGTGATACTGGCACCATCATGGAGGACGCGCCTAGATTGGCTGACGAAGCAAAGAAATGTTCGCGAATGCAGCAGGAAGTAAGCTCGGAGATTGACATCAGTCCTGAGCAAACGCTAGCTGATTCGCCAAAGTTAGAAAGCGAGGGTCGCGAACAAAAATTAAATTTAGGAAGTAAAATTGTGGGCTTTCATTTATCAGTGAATAGTGACACTAAAGGAGACCGTGTCTCAAAGGAAGACAAGGTACCGGTTGCCGGTGATCAACAGGTAGAAACGATGGTGTCCCGGCCAAAGCTTGAAGATACAAGAACTTGCATCGACAGCAGCTTCAGCTACCGCCGCTCCCAACGGAGTGTGGCGAGCGTCTACCGGCGTATCGGCCCCTCTTCTCCATCCCCTGGGGTTGTGAGGGGCGGAAAAAAGACAGAAAATTCAAGTGTAGCGGACAAGAAAAAGGCTGTGGGGATGACAAGCGGTGAGGTCTCACAAAAATCTCCTGACAAAAGCAACAAGCGAGCCAAGAAAAGCATCTTGTCGAAGTCAAAGAAGAGTCTGCCTCATAATAAGAAGATTGGATCACCTGTGAGTGAAGGCGTTGCTAATTCGAGAGGTCCATGTACCCCAAGTACCCCTGGCTCGGGTACCACTGGTGCGGGTACCACCACGAGTACCACCATAGATTGTTATGACTTCGACGAAGAGAGCGAGTCTTCTGAACCGATCGCCCTGTCGCTGCCGCGTCTCCACAGAGTAAGCAGGAGGAGTGGCATGACCAAAGCCACACCTCACAGCCCTGCCACTCCTCCAGCTGCTGGATCGCCCAAGCGTGTTTCATCTGTTGCTAGATCAAGCAACGAATTGCCGTTTGAGCGTGGTGATATGCCGTCTCAAACCCAGCCCACGGACCATCTTCCTGGACATACCGGGATTACTGGGCCTGGACAGGCCGATATCACTGGATCTGCACTTGCTGGTATCGCTGGACCTGGACACGTCGGTATCACTAGGTCTGGACACTCATGGAACCCTGATACCGAACCTGGACACTCGGAAAACGCTGATACTAGATTGGGGCACAATGATAAAGTAGAAACCAGTGATGGTCTCACTGATACTGGGCGTGGAACTCCAGGTATCGCTGATGCTCGTAGCGGTTTCGCGGATACTGAATCTGGACTTTCAGGTATCACTGATACTAGACTTGGACATCCAGGTATCACTGATACTCGTATCACTGACGTCACACTTCCATGTACCTCTACTGCCGCTACCCCTACTGAAGGCCCTACGTCTTATGTCACAGCAGAAACCTCATCACGCGTAAACTTGGTGAGTGAGGTGCCCGATGGAATGAACTGCTCGGACGCTTCGCAAGTTCAGCAGGATCAAAGTGTCTCCAAAGCAAAGTGGAAAAAGAGCAAAGGCGCTGACGGTAAGAAGTCGAAGGCAAGACACAGGAATATCACCACAGATCTCACGAACAAAGATGAATTCACGACGACCCTATCAGAAGGTGCTGAAAAGGTGAAATCATTCAAGATCGAAGATGAGCGCACGACAGCCCACTCAAAAGACGTTGAAAAGGTGAAACCATTCAAGATCAAAATCAATAAACTGTTGTCCGGGGAGTTGACAGTCCAGCTTAATACTAAGGCTAGCGATGTTAGAGAGGAATCGAGATGCCCCAACGTTAAGAAAAAGTCGAAAAAAATGAATTCCAGTAGAAAGAAAGGTGCGACCAAAGATCACGAGTTGTCAACAAGCTATGTTGGCTCTACAGACACGAGTTTAAAAGAAGGTTACAGTGCTGGAAGAGATAAAGTGCGTGACGCAAATTTTGGAGCAGAGCAACAATCGCAGAAAAGTTCGGATCAAATCTGCGTACCCGTGGTTGTGTCTGGTATACATGATACCGACCCTCACTTACGAACACACGCACCCGAGGTTACACATGGTATCCAAGATACCCACCCACAACCTAGTCACCCTTTCTTGGCTGAGCTCGCTTCTCCAGCCAAGCGAAGAAGCCGAAAGATTTTGGTGGGGTTGGCTAAGCCAAGCCCTAGGTCGAAGAAGCCCACGAACTCGTACAGAGACGACTCTTCCAGCTGCCGCTCCAGTTCTGCCGAATCAAACAAGAAATCCCGATCTCCAAAATCCAGGAAGTCCAAATTAGCTGATGCCACCGTGTCCGAGTACGATGTGGGGAAGGATGTGAGGTGTCGTGTGAACAGGTTGAGCAGCGAGTCAGTGCGGGCTTTGCTTCACGCCCACGGACTTTCCCTCTCACAAGGAGACCTCAAAAAACTCAGCAAGGTTGTCCCGAAGCCGAAAAGCAGACAACTCAAGAAGAAGAACAAAGTGCAATTGCATCCGTCCGATATTAAATTGGGCGACGTCTCTGAAGCCGAGAGGAATTTCTCGTCCGTGACCCATACAATGTGCTCTACGCAGTCCCCCGCGTCTGGTGTTGATTCAGAAACTTGCGGGATTACTCCGTTAATCACATGTGGTGAAAAGAACAAGGTATTGAAGCAAAGTTTGTCGTGTACGCCTAGTGTTAAATTGGGTGACGTCTCTGAAACAGAGCGAAATATCCCGACCGTGAAAGTAAACCATACAATGTGCACCGCGTCAGAAATTTGTTCAGGAACTTGCAGTGGTAGCGGTGTTACTTCGTTACTTGCGTGTAACGACTCTGAGATGGTATCTACCGGAAGTTCTACCTCATTTGTATCAAGTACTGGTGGCATTTTGTCCACGCCTGCCTGTATCAGTGATACACAGACCTGGTCAACGGTCATCACTTCAAATTCCCAACCCAACTCATGGGATCCGTTGGTATCGGAGTGTATCCCGGATACCTCGTCAGCTTTTGAAGGGGTTGCCGATACCTCGTCAGCTTTTGAAGGGGTTACCGATACCTCATCAATCTTCGTCGGTATCACTGAAACTCTTACCTCGAGAGGTACTCTTGATACTCCACCTGCCGATACCGGTCTCTCCGATACCCGGACAGTTGGTATCTGTGCTACCACCCCTGACGTTGCTGGAACCCTGTCTATTGGCGTTGGTATCCCCGCCCCGTCGCAAGTTGGGGGCGCAATACTTGACGGTGAGTCTGTCTAAAGGTTGTGACGGTGTCAATCTGGCTGTGGTGACGGTGTGGTCTGACGGTGGTGGCAGTGAGTCTATTTGTCGAGATGGTGTGTCTGTCTGGCGGTGGGTACGTGCTTGACGAAAGTTTCTTTGGATTGAAATAATTTTCAGAGAGAAGAATGTACGTATTACGTGTGTAGGATTGCTAGGTCTCGACTTGCTCTGAGCGAATACCTCCTAGAGATAATTGTAAAGGGAAAAATTCCGTAGTGATGCTATGTGTTTGCCAAAATACGGTGTATTGATTGTGAATATGAAATATCCCTGAACTAAGTATAAGATGACCATAACTAAGTGTGGTGCCTAATAGTTGTTGTCAACAGACGGTACTCTCCCTGTGGACGCCGGCGGTATCACCGGGACCGAAACTTGTAGCACCCTGGACGAAGCCGGTATCACTGATACCGAAGCCGATACCGGAGATGTCGCGGCTGGTGTCACTGCTACCGAAGCCATTGATACCAGAGGTACCGCAGCCGGTATCACTGCTACCGAAGCCAGTATCACTGGTTCCGACCCCGAGATCACCGGTACCATGCAAAGCGTAGGCTCTACTGGGATTCTTAATTCTGGTCCCAAAATTCCAGATTCTGGTCTTGGAATTCTGGATTCTGGTTCCGAAATTCTGAATGCTGGTCTTGGAATTCCGGATTCTGGTTCTGAAATTCCGGATTCTGGTTCTGAAATTTCGAATTCTGGTCTTGGAAGTCCGGTTTCTGGTTCTGGAATTCCGGTTTCTGATACCGGGATACTAGATTCTGATGCAGGGATACCAGACTCTGATATCGGAATCTCGGATTTTGGTACCGGGAGCATCGGTACCAGCTCCTTTGTTAACGACGATACTGGACGTGGACCCGACATGCAGAATGATGTGATCCAAGATGGCGGCATTCGAGATGGCAGGACACAAGATGGCGGTACGCAAGATGGCGGTACGCAAGATGGCGGTACACAAGATGGCGACATTCAAGACGGCGTCATTCAAGATAGCGACATCCAATATGGTGGCATCCAAGAAGGCGGTACACAAAATGGCGGCATCCAAGATGATGGCACACAAAATGGCGGCATTCAAGATAGTGGCACACGAGACGGCAGCATTCAAGATGGCGGTGCCCGAAATAGCAGCACACAAGATGGCGGTATTCAAAATGGCAACACGGCTACCAGAGGTACGATACGCAGAATAGGGTGTGTTGGGGATGAAGAGGGATGTGAGGGGTTGAATTTTCTCGGGTTTGACCCTCTTTTGTCCCCCACGGCTTCGCTCGTCGACTTCTCGTCGGACGGGGGGTCCGAGGGGGCAGTGGACCCCGACCTTACAATTGGTCGGGGGCCAGCCAATCACAGCCCTGGGTTTACTCAACTCACTTCTGGTTCAACCAATGACGAGCCGCGGCGAGGGCAACCGCCTCAGATGTCAGCCAATGGCAGCAAAGCTTTGGGGTTCAAAGTTGTGCTGACCAATCAGGATCCGCCAGCTGGTCAACCGGAAGCATTTGGTTCTTCTGTTGACCAATCACAAGTGAGGGAGAGTTCAACTGGCCAATCACAAGAGAAGGAGAGTCCAACCGACCAATCACAGGTGAGCAAATGTCCAACCGACCAATCACAGGCGAGCAAATATCCAGCCGACAAATTACAGCCAAGGAATATTCCGACCGACCAATCACAAGAGGAGGAGACCCCCCTTGAAGAAGAGGGTGAGGGGTGCACCCTCCTGGAGGGGGCGAGGCCCCTTCCACGCAGCAGGGTGGGGGTCCTGAAGTACCAGCCCCCCTTGGACCCCCCCAGGGGAGGTGAGGGTCCAGGCAACTACCCCTTCTCGCAGTCACTCAGAAAACTCATGCAGGTGGGTCCTATTATTCATGATAATTTATTGATAATGGATATGTTATGTTCATGATTTCATTTCATTCATTTGTAATTAGTGCAGGTGGGTGCTAGTATTTATATTATATGCATTTTTTATGCATACATTGAATTTAATTATGCACGTATATGGCATTATTTAATTATGCACCATGTTAAAATAAGTAGAAAATAGTAACAAATATTCGCGGGTACAAATGCATTTAAGTATTATTTTCTGTGATAATATAAACCAGCAATAATATTGTGTTGATTATTCTCCATTAAACACACCAGAACACAAGTGCCGGCAAATATTTCCATCCCAAATCATGACTCCTTCTCCCCCCACAGAGCGCCCTGCACCCTCGCAGCATGCACCCCCCGCGGGGGGGCCGGTCCCCCCATCTGCCCCCGACCCGCCGCCGCGTCAAGGTGACCCCCCTGGTCCCCAGGCGGCGGCCTCCCCCCGGGGGAGGTGACACGTTCGTCTGCACTGAGGACGAAAGCGGCCTTGTGGATATGGGGAGATTGTCGTCCTCACTGGTCCCCCTGGGGGGGAGGGGGGGCGTCGCCCCGCATTTGGGGGCTGCCCCCCGCAAGGGGACACCTCCTCCTCCCCTCGCTGGGGTGCGGGATGGGGGCACGGAGACCACAGGTGAGGGTGTAGCTTTGTGTATACTTATTTAAATAGGTGTGTGTGTAGGTTTGTGCACTCGTGGATGTTCATATGTTTGCAGGGTGTCAACTAGGTAGTAAAGTAGTAAAAAGTAGTAAAATTTAGAAAGTAGTAAAAAAAGTAGTAAAAAGTAGTAAAATTTGCCTAAGGGTAGTAAAAAATTATGAAATGGAATAATTCTCTAAACATTGAAAGTAATGTAACGGATGTATTTAGAATATCAATATTTTTTTTAAATGTATTTCTCCCATTATCAGAAATTTGCCTCAGTTTATGGGAGATATTCCTGTAAAGCGGGGTGTAATTTTAGGATTGGAGGACACAAAATAGAAAAAAGTTCAAAAATTTTTGCGAACGGCAGAAAAAATAGTTCACTTTTTCTTCTCACTCAGTTT
>JACJUY010006916.1:8528-47555 GCA_014220935.1 Platorchestia sp. MABIK
GTGAAAGGGAGATTTCTTTCACACTAATCCATCCTGCCATATTCATTGATGATGAAATATCCATTCGGAAGACAAGAAGGTGAAGCAACGGCGAGGTGAAACCTATGAAAAAAAATCGGAATTTTAATATGATAATTAGTTTTGGTACATGTATAAGTTACTGCTGATTCTGATTAACTTTGAAAAACAAAGAACTCACCTTTTACCCCATTAGCATTTTTAATGACGAAATCACTAACACTCCTAAATCACGAATGAAGAGCTTAAAGCAAGAATATAAATCAAATATCAAACAATATAACTCAAACACAGGCCCAACAGATGACTGAATTAACAACACACTTCCCATGTCATCAATTAAGCTACAAATATAGATTATAAATTATGTATTTGTTATTTTAAGCCTCCCTAACCGCTAAAAAAAAAAGCGTTTCGAAGAAAGGAACGACGAAGGCACCATTTAGTAAGGAGATGAAGGACTGCAGAATCTATGCAGAAGGAGCATAGAAATAAAAAATTGAGAAAGTTCATGAAACAAAATAAAAGTTAAAGAAGAAAGTAGCTGGTGCTGAAAAACCAGGATATAAGTGAACCAAACACAGGTGGTCCTTAACCTAACAAAAAGCATTTTGTTTCAACAAAAAGATGGCCCACCTTACTCTAAGCTCAGGGATTACGGTACAAATATGTTCAGCAATTACCGTCTACACGGACACACATATACAAAAAAAATTCAAGCTAAACTCGGTAGACTAATAGGTTAAAAAAATAAATGGAGAATGACAAAGCAAGAATATAAGATACACAATAACAGACTCAGAAATTTTCGCTTTTCATTAATATCTTATGACAATACGGCATTATTTCATAAAGACTCTTACGGGGAATGCAAATAAAAGTTGTATTCAGTAGACGCTAAATCGCTACATCATTGCAAGACTGTCGTATCTCAAATTTCGTGATTTTTCTGGAGATGCGTTTCAAAGTATCTAAGTCAAATAACTTTAATAATTTTACGAAATTTCCCAGCGCCATCTCTCGGCCAAAAATGCACCTAAACTTACGATTTTACTGCCAAAAGATGCAGAATTAACTTAGCATTCTTATAAAGTGGTGTTCATATAGGATCAACACAACAAACAGAACTGCTCATAGATCAATTGTTGTATCCTTCCAACGCAAACACTAAATGCCACACAAAAATAAAAATTGATTTACAAATTAGATCAGATAAGTTATTTTAAGCCTCCCTAATACCTACAAATCTCCCAAGAGATTGTCTCTCGTCAATTCGTTCTTTCATTTTACAGAAACGGAGGAAAACTCCATTCAATATAAAGTTAGGGATCGGGAAATCTATGCACAAAGTGTGCTCCTTCACAAAGCCCCATCGCATAGAAAGTGTTAGTTAAAATATTTGGCGATGTATGTAGTTAAAAATAGTTAGCTAAAAAAGTTCATGAAACTAGATAAAAGTTGGCGATGATAGTCTCACTTGCTGAAAAAGGACGTCAGTGAACGAAAAGAAGATTTTGTAACAAAGTAAAAACCTATTCTATTCTAATATAAGGCACGCTTACATAACCTTTAGCTCGGGCCCTTGCATCTTTTCTCCAAAAGCGCTAATGTTCATTGATACAAGAGTTGTATTCCTTTAAAAGGCAACTGAAATACGAGTAGATACGAAAAATACCAGCAACTCACGCATCACTCCACATCACATATAACACATTAAATAAACTCTTCATCATATTCAAGTTTAAAACATTCATGTATTTCCCAAATAATATTTTTTGATTGTCTAAACCTGTTTGTATGAAATCATCCCTAGCACCAATTGCTAATTCAAAGAAAAAACAGCATACTTCCTAAAAGAAGATACAAAAAAAATTCAAGCTAAACACATTGGGTCTTTTAATTTTTCCTAATGCAAATGGACTTATTTCATTCACTTTGTGTACAAGCGGTAACATGTACTCATACATCTAAAACAGTAGTTGAGTCTAATCATGAGACTTCAGTAATTTCTAAGAAATAATTCCTGAAGTACACAACTTAAATTACGTACCGTTCCTCAGTCAACATTCAACCACCTCTTTTTTATTCCAAAGAAGGAGTTGATGTATCATAAAGTGCAGAAGACATGAATGCATCGAATTGCTAACGTTAACTCGAGAGATATACCTAAGAGGCTGCTACCTCAAACACAAATTACATAAAAAATACAAACCCGAGTGCAACTCAGTTATCCAACACTATCCAGCTGCCTAAGCAATTTAGCAACGAGAAAACTACAAGGTAAATGCACACGCGTTAGTAAATGATACGTGTGAAAATTATTACCCGACATCAGTCTAGACCGTATACAAATAAATTCATAAAATTTGTTTCAATTTACATACGAGTAAATATAATTTTCGTTTCCCTTCCACGAGATTTGAAGTCTCTGTTAACACTTTCCAATTTAATGCGACCGTCATGAAGTATTTGCATATGATAAAATTAAACGAATACCTTCTACATGAGCAGGGGTGATCGACAAACATGGTGAAAACCCAATTTAATGAAATTATTTCATTGTTTTGTGCCTCATGATTTTGATATAGTGTATGGATAACAAAGGAGCAGGGAATAAATTGATGAAGAAAATGGAACTAATAACACAAAAAACTCCGAGGCATTGTGAAGAATGCAAATCTGCTGTTAACTTATGGGTCCTTATCAATGGCAGCTAATTTAAATCATTTTAGGGATTTATTGGCAATAATAAGAATCCAGGGTGGCATGTTCCTCGGCCATCTTGTCTCTCGGCAAGATGACCGTAGGTAGCCCGTACGTTTCCGAGATCTAGCTCCACGTGGCGTTTTGCCTATGTGAGCTACAGAAATCGTGAGTGTACCAACACCGGCCAACAAGTTCTTAACATTAAAATGCAGCAATACACATGATAGTCCTACCAACCATGATTGGAATCACCGGAAGACGCTTCAAAACCGCACTCACTTTTGCGGTCGCCACACAAGTACAGTAATACATTTTCTCAACCTTTTAGCATAAAATCGAATTCAACGAATTTCACATTGGTTCAATTTTTTTCGTACACTGAATCAGCTTTTTCAAAGACTTTTGATACCACTTTATTCTATTTGTCGGATCTCGAACTCCACTAAACTCGGTAAAACAAAATCTCAACTCAAAATCATTGGACTTCCATCAGTAATATAATAAAGGAATTAAAAAAGCCACTCACCTTCACTGTTTCGAATTTGTCACAATTATTGATGCTCTGAACTTAGATTAATATTGAAGCGTAATTCAACACTGATGGGTTTGAAAAACACCTTCACAGTTTGAACGCTGGAACTCGAATGATCGAGCAGTTGTGCTGTACCCACACTGGGACGGTGTTAGGACTACGCTTGAGCCTATCTGAGTTGCCACCAGCCAATAAAAACTGGGACTAGCATGCGTAACTAATTTTCGAAGTCTCTAGTTCTATTGTTCCAACTGCAGTTACATTTTACATTTTTAACGTGCATGAACAGGATTTACAGTACATTGAAAGCATTAATGTTTACTTCAATAGTATTATTATAACCCAGAGAAATGAATTCTAAAGAATTCTAAGAATCTGCTTTTACAGTGCACCTGTGGATGGCATTACAGCCTAGGTACTAAGACTCTACAGCGCGCACCACACGACTGAAAAAAATCATGAGTTAAAAAAACCGTAGTTTTTTCGGTCGGAAAAAAACGTATAAGAACAATCTTAGCTTCCGAAATAAAATATTGCTGCGTTCTTCAGCTGAGCCACTGCTGCAAGTTACAATGCTGTGCTTTTTTAAATACTGACAAACAATCGAGCTATTTCATGAGTTTTTACAATGTAGTTGCGAGAATGTCTGTGAAACACGACTGTTTTCCTTTCGTAAGTATTTAATTATCGAGTAAATGTTGTCTCGGTAGCTCTGCAAGAGACTTGATTAGAAAGATTAAGTCTGACTCAAAAAGACTACGATACTTTCTTTAGTTCACTTCTGGGTCCTGCAGAAACTTGTTAACGAAAAGTAATTGTGGAAAATGTAATGCATAAAGAGTATCAAATTCACTATTACAAGGAAAATGATGAAGGGAAATTATGAATTCAGTTCATTGGTGAGAGGCAACGAATTCTCGTCAAAAAATTCAAATATTTGTCAGACGTACACTTCACTACGCATTATATTACCTATTGAAGCTTTTAACTGTTCTTATTGGGAATTGAAATACACTGTGAAACGTGCTGTCGCGAGAAATAAGGGGTAAGGGTACAGAAAGTTATAATAGATAAGCAATCACTGCCGAATTCTCTTTCCAATAACAGGAGAGTGAAATTTCTATTGATTAGGCACAGTCGGTTAGTTTGATCTGTACAAAGAAACGAAACGAAGTTATTGTCAATGAAATTCAAACCGGCTGACCTGACCACAACCAGTACATTGATTTATTGCGGAAATTCCAACGCTCAGTGAATGTGATCACATCCGGTATCTTGATTTACTGCTGACATCCCAATGCTCAGTGGACCTGACCACATCCGGTATCTTGATTTGCTGCTGAAATCCCGACGTACAGTGAATGTGATCACATCCAGTATCTTGATTTACTGCTGACATCCCAACGTTCAGTGAAGGTGCGCTGCCACAGGAGTGCCTAGCAATAACTTGCTGCATGGCGATAATTTCAAGCTGGCAAAGCCTAAATTCTGCGTGTTTCATACTTATATTGGGCCATCAATTCACTGCTTGAAAATTTTCCAAGGCACATCAGAATTTGGAAAAATATCCCGCGAGATGTACTCATTTTTTTGTCCCTTTCCATCTCTATACCTGAAGATGATAGTAACGAGATAGTGCACTAAATAGTAATATATTTGTTGATGGTTGAGGGCACAGGAGAAAAATTTCTTACCCTTACAATAATGTCCGAAATTTTCGAATAGAACTGAAACTTGAAAGTACTGGCAATAAGTATTCCAAGTTGTTAACTTTAGGAATTTCTGTAACTGCTCGAGCATCGAAGTATTAGCAGATGAGAAGCTCACAGCCTTCATTATTCTCGGGTCTGATGATTAAACCTTTGCCCTGGAAGCCGTGACTAACAGAAAGAACAATAGCTGGTATGTACGTACGTGCTGGCGAAGGTAGACGAGAGGTAGCTCGAAACCTACCTGCATGTGGAGACCAATAATTCGCCCTCGTCGGGCAGCGCGCTCGCTGCTGATGAAATAAATTTGTAACACTTCGTTCTCAAATGATTGCGCAAAATAATAAGGCAGTGTATTATTCATTTTACATACCTCGCAATGAAATCAGCTGTTCGAACTCGATATTTTTTTAAGAATTCAGATCAAAGGTTAAATACCATTTAGAAATTACGCGAGAACTTAATCTGGAAGCGTTCAAAAAGAACCGCACCATGAACTTTACTCACTTATCCTGGCTTCAGTTTCCCACTTACAGAAAAATTAGGTCTAAAATACGTATCATGATGTGAAATAAAATGGATTAACGAGATGTTTTAACACGTTAACTGATGCGAATTAAACTGAGTTCAATAGCAATCTTAAGTTAGAGTAAATTTTAGGGATCATTTTTAAAAAATAACGAACAAATAGATTCAGCCTTGATTAGTTTTCATCAAGTATTTATCAGAATTGAGTTTGTGAATGCTGGTCGGTCAGTAACACTATGAAAAAGAAACATTAAGTATCTACTCAAGTTACATATGTAGGATAGCGTAAACTAGATCAAATTTCTAGGACTAGAAGTGCAGTATCAAGTCTAGAAAAATATCGAACGGCAGGGATACATAAAAAATACGTGTGACATTCATGCCTGTAGTTTCGGAAAGTAAAAATATTATATAAATTGAGATTTTCTTTTTACATCGGCTATGTCTTCGACAGCATTCTTTGCGTTTTGTTTAATATACGATTTTACATCAAAACTTGAAGATGATGCTCCAAACTTCAGACATCGGTCATAAATTGAAACTGGGAGACTGGAAAATTAAGGAGATGGTTTTCTCTAAATTTCATGTGTTTTCTGAGTTTCAAGGGGAAACTATAAAATTCGTCTCCAGCACACCAGGCCCACGCACAGCTACCTACCACTGCACGAAGAGGCCTCTGCTTCCTCTCCTTCCGACAGGCTTTATTATGTTGACCGCGATGGGTTAAACTGAAGTTCAATATCCAATTCAAATTTAAAGTCAATCGTAGTAAGAAATTTTAAAAATAGAAAATCCTCACTGGACCCTGCCTGCATTTAACTTTGATTAAGTTTTCATAAAAAACTGAGTTTCTGACTACTGGTCGGTCAGCAGCATTATGAAAATTATCTCCGTGTACAACGGGGGCTCACATCGCAATCAACATCTTTAGTTTGTATGGAGTTTTGAACTTAGACGATGAGTCGTGCATTATCATGCACGAATTGGCTGACCTTAAATTTCAATGTGACGGTTGATGAATGCGAAGAATCCAGTGAAATACACTTACATTAACTTCGTATCCAAGAGTCTGCAGGAGCGGAAACATGCCCTGGTCGTTCGCCTGTTTCGTTTTCAATTTTTTACATTGGTTCTCAACATCAGCAACAATTTGTGGGCGACGAGCCTTAATTATCCGACGCCTAATGGCGGGATTGGTGAGCACATTCAAACGACAAAACTTGTCCGAGCAGCTCTTCTCATTTCAAATATCTCTGGAATCTAAAATTTCTTCTCTCTCTAAAATTACTGTTTTTCTAGATGATGGTAGATTTAGAAAACGATGGGATTTTGATTTCCAGTCTTGACTACTGCATCACTGTCAGATTACCGCCACAATTTAAATGAACAATTTCGCTGTAAAATCTCCACAATGAGTGTCTCTTGCAGCCTTTGTCGTGGTTTTCATGATTAATACATTGTCCATGAATTAAGAAACAATATTCAACTTCAATTAACAAGCTATTGAAAACATTCTTTAGGTTTTTTTTCTCTCTGTCTTTGTACAAGCAATAAACTAGACCGTCATAGCACCTACGTATGTTCATCAATTAAACTATTAAAGACATTTGCATATTTCAAAAAATAATGTAACTTTCTCTAATGCGTTAACCTTATGGAACGTTACTGTTATCTTATGAATCGTGGAAGAATTACCTTTTTGTCCGTGTGTTTAACAGGCTATGCATTTTCATCTTGCGTGTGTATTAGTGTTATGTATGAATATATGAGGTGCCGAGCTGAAGGTTAGGTAGGCCTTCCATTTATTGAAATAGAATAGGTTTTTTGCTATGTTTTGAGGCATCTTTCTTCAGTTCAGTGCTGTTCTGTTTTTCAGCACCTACTTCTCTTTTCTTCAATTTTTATTTTGTTTCATAAACATCTTTCTCAATTTATTGCGTTACTTTCCGCACAGGATCCCCTGCGCATAGAAACAGTAGGTTGAGAAACAAGATGAAAGTTGAAGGAGAAAGTAAGAAGTGCTGAAAAACAAGATAGCAATGAACCGAAGAAAGATGGTCCTTAACAAAACAAACAAACATCGGTATCTACGGATGCTTTATTTCCAATTGAAGCATGATACATATCACCTTTTACATTGGTTTTTCAAATGCCATATAACTAACACCAGGACGCCATGACGCTTTCCCCCAGTCAAAGAATGGTACCCATTTCAGACACCTGGGTAGAGTGGGGTATTGTGCTTACAATTTTTTCCCCTATACCCAACAGAGAAAATCGCCACCAGCGCCGAGACTCGAACCCGCGTTTCCCGCACGGAGTCAGGTCCTATAGACACACGGCTATAGCGAGCACATAACCTATTCTATTTAAACAAAAAGAAGGCCTAATTCTCAGCTCGGGATCTCACCATTTCCACTCTGGAATTATCTTATATAAACGTAAATAAATATCCCATAATTGATGGATTTATGCTTACTCTCCCCAAGTCTGAAAAACGGAAGTAAAAAGAACCACGGACCGTCATGATAACACAACAGGAAACATTCAAGCCAATGAAATATTAGGAGCTGTATAACTCACGTCTGCTTTCACCTGAACATTGCACACCTTCCGCTCTACTAACACGTTCGCTGCCGCTGGACGCACATGTGAGTCCAGCGGTCTCATGTTAACGAAGCAGAATTCAAAAAACGACTGCACCGCTCGAAAAAAATGGTATCTTTCCTAAAAAAGTGTGAAAGTGAAATAGCATGATATTTTACCTCGCATGCTTAAATCTCATGCAAAAAAGTGTTGAAATAATTGAAATGCTGCTCCTTCACACCGATACGTAAATGAGCAATTTACCTAGTGGTAAATCGGCTGCGTCACAGCTGGCTGTGTGTGTTCGTTAAGAAAATAATTTAGTGTCAGCGAGTGTTTATTAACAAAATCACGTGCTATCTGTGAGCCGCGATGACGTAAATTACTTGAAAATCCGGCCCCTGGTTCAGCAAGCCTTCTACTCTAGCGCTCGGCGACGCTTTGCTTTATTCCAATCGATCAAGCCAGTTACAAATGTTCCTGTACATTGATTTTTTAAATGCCTTATAAATAACACCCGGACGCCATGACGGTTACCCCCGGTCAAGTCGGTACCCATTTCCGACACCTGGGTAGAGTGGGGAATTGTGCCTGACTTCTCTGTTTTCCGAACGAAGAGAAATTATCGCGCGGCGCCGGGGTTCGAACTGCCAACATTTTCTCGTGCAGGACACGTTCTTAGCCACTCGGCCACGGTGACCACTGGTTTACTCCAGCGGTGTTAGAGATTGGCTCCTATTCTCTCGCCCCATGCCTTGCCTATTGGATCACTCCAGTGAAACATTGTCCATTGCATTGCAAGAGCAATAATATAATCGCTCGGGAGAGCAGGTCGGGACTGAGGCAGAGGGGGCGCCCAGGATCCCTACAGCAGCAAGCAGGCTTCTGCGGTAGGTCAAATCAACACACACTCTTGAGGAATTCATTTATTTGTGATCGCTGAAAACCAACAACAACGAGTACAAAAATACTCACTTTCTTAAATGTTAAATGAAATTAGCCGCAGAATGATATCTTCAAGACCATACAGTGAGCGCTAACGGCTTACGCGAATCTGAGATTCTCACGAGAAAATTTCGCAGTTTCAGTTGCCACAGCGAAAAGCACCCAGCGCACGCGCTTTGAAAAATCGAAAGGTCGAAAATAAAAAACGCTTAAGATCTCACGCCAGAAATTAGTTTCCCGGTACACCGGCCCCTCCCATGAAGGCAAACAAGCGGAGGTTACACCGCCCTCAAGCCTCACAACTAAATAAGATCCCAAGAATATGATCGCTGCACACAGAAGTATGTAGAACAAAAATTAATTTAGATGCGTTGACCTGAACACAATTCCAGCATCCCTCCCTCCTGCGGGAGGAGTTCTGGGATCCTACTTGAAGAATGAGGATAGTGAAGTTTCCAAAACGAGACTGTGGGGAAGATAAAATACAGAAGAAGAACCCCACCTCAGTGGCAGACACGACATCTTTCAATGAACAACAGATGTTAAACAATAGTCGAAATACATTTAAACGGACAAACAGATATTTAACAGTAAAGTAAACAAATGCATTTGAATGAACAACAGAAACTCAACAACAGTCGTGATAGATTTGAACATTAACAGAAAATCAACAGCATTACACTAAAACGAACAACGCGTTGCGCAAAACTCAGAAAGCAGAACAATAAAATCGAAAACAAGTGAACAAAAACGATTAATAATAAAGTTTCTTAATCCTAGAACACAAACCAAATGGCCAGTGCCAGCCTTTCAGAAGCCCTTGGTAAATTTAACCTCAAAACCGGAACTTGAATGTTATACATACACAGAATGTGTACAGTATTGCGATGCACATCTTACCTAGGTTGTCGCCATGCCGGCACTACACCTTTTTCACTTTAATTTAAAACGATTGAAGTTTAATTCAAAATGAGAGAAGTTTAATTCAAAATGAGCGAAGTTTAATTCAAAAGAGTGAAGTTTTATTTGAAATAACCCAAGTTGTATTAAGAATAATTAAAGTTATATTTAAAACAATTGAAGTTGAGTTTGTGACCAAGGCATTTTCACTTGAGCTACTTTACGGAGAGCGGCAGCGAAAGAACATGTCTGGGACTGCAGCGGCAGCCAATGTAAAGCCGATGCCGGCAGTAGGCAGTAGTCAGAGAGAGAGCGAAACAGCGTGTAGATCGAAGTTCGTACCGGGCAGGTAGCGAACCTAGTGCGTCAACTGTTGCACCGAAACGCTCTGCTCGTACGCCATGTTTTTGCAAATAACACGTGCGGTTGCCAGTGTCTTGGCCGTGCTGTCAGCGGTTTCGCCTGCGTGTTCCTGTGTTTGTGAGCTGCTGGAGTCTCGTGCGCTCAATTTGCCTGAGGTCGAAGCCCGTCTCGTGTCAAAGTTGTAAATCATTCAAGTGCCGGGTTTACCTGTTCCTTATTAGACAGCTTTTAATTGTATTTCTAATAAACGTGAACTTTTAAACGCATTAAAAGTACTGGTTAATAAAGTACGATTCCTCCGGTTAATTTAACTACGTTTTAATAAACTATTGAAAAATTCAAGAAATGTCTTAAATACATGCCACATTTCAACAGCATTGAAAAGCAGAATTTTATGTAACAGAAGAAAGAAAAAAGATTAAATACTTTGCAATGATTTATTGAACAAAGTCGCAGTTCATCGACTGTTGGCAATTTAGACGAGGCTAGTTATCCTGATGTAGTCTTTTGTAAACGAAAAGAGTAGAAGTTTACCGGCCACAGGCTTAAAACAAAATATACATTCCACTAACATAGAGTAATTTTAACAGCATATTATCTGTGTGGGTTTTACACCGTATTACATTTCTACCAACATTACATAGTATAACATTACTGCTTATTAATTGCTGAACACAATAAAAGCTGGAGCAGACCTCGCCACTCAGTAGCGGGACCACCTCCGTCCAGCGTACAATGTGACGTGCGATTTGCTTCAGTCCAACGCACAAATTCTTATACTTTATAAATTCAATTACAAGTTTTATAATCAAAACACAAAAATTCAAAAATCCGGATTCAACGTCTTAAAGGTTATCTTTTTATTCAAGCTCTAAAAATTAGTAATTCAATTCTTGCAAAGAAATGCAAGTCAAGAATAGTGACATAGAAATTGAAGAATGAAAGATGAACGGTAAAAATTGAATGTAACTACTATACCTTGAAAAATAACTGAAAATAATAGAATTATAGACTATGATGTTGAAATTCAGTAGTGATGAGTGAATCTATTCTCAGATCCCAGCTCCCACAACACAAACTCAGATCTCAGCTCCTCCAACACAAACTCAGACCTCAGCTCCCACAACACACACTCAGATCCCAGCTCCTCCAACACAAACTCAGATCCCAGCTCCTCCAACACAAACTCAGATCCCAGCTCCTCCAACACAAACTCAGATCCCAGCTCCTCCAACACAAACTCAGATCTCAGCTCCTCCAACACAAACTCAGATCTCAGCTCCTCCAACACAAACTCAGATCTCAGCTCCTCCAACACAAACTCCATTTCCAGCTACACTTCACCATGAACACGACCAAACGCCGGTTTAATGCCACAGACCGACGGTGCACAGCACAGACCGACGGTGCACAGCACAGACCAACGGTGCACAGCACAGACTGACGGTGCACAACACAAATACGAAGACGGTGGGGTGGGCAGACGACTTCACCTCCTGAACGGCACGAAGGGCTGAGCTGTGAGGTCTTCCCAGTCAGGGTACGCTCTCTCCTTCATGCGCGTGCAGAACGCACCAATGCGCGGGTAGTCGTCTGCACAGGAGACAGCGTTACGACATGACCACATGTACTCGTTTTCCAAATAGGTTCTTTGCCGTGACAGCATTAGCATCTATAGTCACCCAAAAAAAGATTTGGACCTACCTGGTAAAATGGTATGCAACCGAGGTACGTATGTTATTTGCGATGCATAGGCTATACAGTCGGTTGCTGTTGCTGGCAATTCTCAGTGAGTCTGTGGACCCCATGGCAGACTGCCTGGCCACTCAGTGTAGTTTGAGAGGCTGAGGAGGGATTTTGAAGAGGTATGCTCTTGACCATTGTGCCAAGGATTTTGGAGCTACAGCTTTTTTGGCCCATGATTTGGCTCCAATGCTTTAAACATGGTTCACAAAAATTTTTCCCAAGAGAAGCAAGCTCGGATTTTGGCCTGTACACAGGAAAATGGGCAAATTAAAGAGATCGTCAGGTGTTCTGGCCGGGCCAAGGCTAAAGTGATGGCATTGCTGGTGGCAGCTCGCGGCCTCTCACCCGACGTTTGTCCTGAGCACAAACCCATTGTCATATCAAAATTGAAATGTCAAAACTTCGTTGTGTATCCTGTCTACCGGCGTTTGGGATAGATGTACGAAGCAATCTGTATTTTCAATGTTAATGTTAACTTTAGTTCATTGAAACCTGCCTTAAGGTTTTTGCTTTTATTTCACGACACCCATCCCTGGACGCCCTTGAAAGACTTCTAAGGCTACTGACAAATTTCTTAAAATAGAAGTAAGTAAAAATCCAAAGGTTACTGCTGCGAGTAGACCCGAATCTTTTTGCGATTACTCTAACTTACAGGGTTCATCTATGCGACAGCTATTGCATCATTCATTGCTATGATATTTTTAATCTTCACAAGCGCATTAATGAATTTTTAAGAAGAAAACATGTCAAACTCTTACTAACGCTGAATGAATACCTTCTTCAAAAAAAATTCATACTCGCAAAATGTTTTTTTTACTCTCAAAACATGTGCAACCAGGAAAGAGAAGTTTAGGTTTGCTCACAAAATTTTACGTTGCATCACCCTGGCTCAGAGTTACTGCACATGAGCCTACTATGACTCGGTGGTCGAGCTGGAATGAGTGGACGTGATGGCAGTTGCTTGACTTACATGCGGGCTTAAATTTGATGAGCGGAAAGATTTTACCCCAAGACTCCACTGAGTTAAATGACTTGTTACGATCCCTTGCTATTATACCATAATGCACTGGATCACACAAGCGTCAGACACCTGACTTTTTGTGCGACTCTATGTTTATAGAAAGAAATTTTTATTATTTTTTGTAAAAACGACACGAAATTTTGCGGGAGAGAATATGCGTAGTAAAAAAAGCTTTACACATTCAGACATACACGCACTGTCTGAAAAAACAGGAAACCTGCGCAACAAAACAAAAGCACAAAGTTTATTAGAATCTATGTTCTTGAAATAGGCCAATTTATATGAGCATTAGAAAAATGATTCATTTAAAACAAAGCAGAGACATTACAACAAAACCGGGATGAAACAAATCTTCACACTACTGTACGTGTATAGTTAGAGACTGATAAGATAACTAAAGTTACAACCATTATCAGAGCCCTCCTCACTATTTCGTGAGAAAAACAGCGCTTTGGATTCTATTATTATTATACAAGTGTGAGACTACCTAGCCTTTACAAAGACAATCCAGGATAGCGAAGAGATAGAACCATTGAAGAAAGACTGGACTTCAGACAATGGGTAATCCATGTACAAGGTGCGTTCCCACACAGGATGCCCCGCACATAGAAACAAGTAGTGAAGAAAAAGAGATTTTAAAGATAAAGAAAATGTAACAAAGAACACATCAAAACTGGGGAAACGCAGAGTGGGCGCGAAGGATGGAAGTTCAACCTACAGCTGAAGTAACGTAGCTAGCATCTCCTCTGGAAGCGCCCGTCTCTATAGCACAGAATAAACAAACCTAAACTTCGTGTCTATCCCATGCTCCCTTAGTGTTCAGATAATTCTGAAAATATACCAACCAATGAAATGCAACAGAGGTGAGCTACCTGAGAAATGCGCTGCAACCAACAGGGATTAAAAATAAAACTAAATGTGAGGAAGCATGGAGAACATATCAGGTGGCAAACAATGTGACGTGCAGAGCGTGAAAAATCATCTCATAGTATACCCATGGATTTACGGTCTATTTTAGGAACATTGAAATAGAGCTAAGTAAGTTCCACACAAAACATCACTGATAAACACTGCCTAATGCTTTGTTATTTTTCTTAAACTCACAGAGTTCACAGAGAATGCAGAGACCAACACACAGTCTGCCGTGAACTTCTCCCGCATGCCAAGTTGTTAAGAAGTACAGAGAGCACTCAGTACACCCAGTGACTGCACCCATTCAATCACCAGTTAGGATAACTTCCAATTTCCAAAATTGGTCAGAATTACTACCTTAAAATGCAACAGCAATACTCGCCAGAGAGAAGAAGTTAACTTTCACCCTATTTTCACAAAATGGCAATTTAATTTCTAACACTCTTCTATAGTGCACATCACACTTTCTCCTGAACTGCGAGATCATTTCACTTCACATCAACTGAAGCAGCCACGCCTCTCGTATGCACCCCTTTCTCTCCCTCAACTGAACTGCGAGATCTTTCATTCCACATCAACTGAAGCAGCCACGCCTCTTGCATGCACACCTTTCTCTCCCTCAACTGAACTGCGAGATTATTTCACTCCACATCAACTGAAGCAGAAACGCCTATCGTTTGCACACCTTTCTCTCCCTCAACAGAACTGCGAGATCATTTCACTCCACATCAACTGAAGCAGCCACGCCTCTCGTATGCACCCCTTTCTCTCCCTCAACTGAACTGCGAGATCATTTCTCTCCACATCAACTGAAGCAGCCACGCCTCCCGTATCCACACCTGTGAGCAGCGCTTCGTAAGGAGTGCCCGGAGCGTTCCACATGAGCTGTGCCACGCTACCAAAGATAGCGCAGTCTGCCGTGCCTGGCTCAGGGCCGCAAAAAAATGGCGCATCGCCTGTAGCATAAAAAGAAGAACAACAAAGAAGTCAAATAGGTTAGAACAAGAAGCAATTGGGAACAAAAAGAGTTGATCAGGTAGAAAAAAAGTGTGTTAAAAAGTAGGTCAGGTAGAAAGAAATGGTATTGAAGGGTTTATCATACAGAAAGACTATGTCCTGACATTGCTGATAGAGACCATCATATTTTTACCATAGAAGGTATTATTTTAAACCTATCATTCCCAAATAATATGGTGCTCTCCAGTAGTCTCGAAAGCTTACGTACAACCTAAAACCTAGGATTATCATTATTGGGATTCTGCACTATAAAGAATCTTCATGATGTTGGTTTTAGGAAGTCTTTTTCATCTTATTGGTATGAGAGTGTGCAAGTGTGTGTAGGCATTTCTTTTGGTGATACTGGTCGTTGTACATGTAGAACATAAATTATTTTGCATCCTTCAGTTTTAATTGTAAGTCTAATCTTCCAGAGAAACTGGACCTCTACTATGCATACCCATACTATCCAAAAATCAAACAGTAATTAATCAAATAAACAAGATGAGGATATATAAAACTAGAAGTTCTTTTAATGTTGGGAACATAACTCTATTTTCCTAATTCAGTATCAGTGTAACAACTTTGGCACACCTTTTAGAATAGCCATGTCCTAAATTTTCTGTACTAATGTTCCGCTACATAACTGCACCCATTTTATAGCACTAAGCTAACTGCAGGTGTGGTTTGTAACTGAAAAATATGAATTTAGTTTTAGAGATCGATAAGTTATTTCATGGAATGTTGACCATGAAATGTGTGATTCAGCTAGACATTTTCTGTTGGTGATATTAAACAGTTCTGTTTAAGAATTTAGATTTCAGCCATTTCTTTTTCTAGAATCAGTAGACAAAAATAACAGAAAATGGTAAATATTATGATCAAACTTGACCAACAATAACAGCCTTTGCTCAGTGAAACAAAATTTCATTATTATTGTGGATCTTCATAGGATATTGCACCCTCTCACCCTCATGAGCTGAGGGGTACGTCAGGTAGTGAGAAGAAAAGATAGATCAGGTAGCAAAATGGCATGTTGAGGTTTCAGGTTATAAAGAAATGGAACAGTCAAGATTTCTGATGGATGTAAATCTTTAATAGATCTTTTTTGGTTGCATGAAGTAACCCAATGAGAGCATCCAGCAAATAAAAATGGCAAAGAGTCAGTTTCATCATGGTTTTTTTAACCTTTTTTTTACAGATCCTCTTTTCATCATCCATTTTTCAGTCCAAAAATCCACTCACCCAAATAGTCATCCAGAGCCGCTACGATCGCCTTCCCAATGAGGAAAATTTCGGCGGGACTGTGCTTCGCGATACCATGCCACTGGCAGCGCTTGTGGGTAGCCGCCCCCATGAAAATCGGGAATATGAAATTCAGATAAGGAGAGAACCTTTGTGAAACAAGAAACGACTTGCAGCCGTCCAGGTAATACCGCCAGTATACCACCACCCTGTGAACACAAAAACTTCATTAAATTGTACTCTAATCAGGTAAATGAATGGCAAATCTGAAACATTCTTAACTTCAAATTAAGTTATTAAGTAACTATTTAGAAGTAAACTGAGGCAGAATGAATTTTAATCTTTTCCTAATGAGCAACTGAAAATTGTTAAAAGATATTACTGCGCATATGGGTAGAACATAAAAAATCTTCAATTTCCAAATATCTATGTTGTAGGTATAATGTGAACAATGTCAATCTTACAGATCAACATCTTGAAACATTAACATTCAGAATGAATCTTAATCCTTATCTAATCCCTTCCATTGAAATAATTTAGCTTAGATCAAATTGAGAGTCGGGTCAAGCCTTTTTAACAACAACAACCTCATTTTTTCCAAAATAGAGAAGAGGGAGGCATCAATCAGTATGAGATTTAGAGATTATGGAATCTATACAAAAGGTGCACTTCCACATCCTGTACATGAAAACTGCAAGATTGAAAGAAATTTAAATGAAGAAGATACAAGTAATATGAGCTGAAAAAACAGCAGTGAACCGGGAAATGATGGTCTGCACAAATGAAAATCAATTCTTTGTTTTCTTCTCAGCCATTTCCACACACTTCATTTCAGATTGTAAATTACTACACACGTTACAGCTAACCTGGGAACAAGAGCCTTCTGTTAAACCCATAAGAATTTATGTCTAACAATGAGAGGAATTCAAGACTGGCCAACATGATAATCGTAATTGCAGTTTTAATGCACTCAATTCACAACAGTTAGTCAAGCAGCAAGTCACAAGGTTCTAACAATATTCCAATGTCTTCCTCTTCAATAGTTTCAAATGTTACCCAAACAGATTTTCTAGATAACACTTAACAAAGGATCGGTATAATTGCCCCTGTGTGCACTACAGAACATCATCACAAGAACACAAATGCACTACCAAAAGAGATGTTCTTCCATCAACACCCGAAGGCCCTCCAATGCTCCCTGCTCTCGTCGTGACAGTCCAGCATCTCCAGGAGGAAGTCGAGCCTTGCTTCCCTTGGCCTGAAAGCACAAAAAAATGAGTATTTTCAATGTGAAAAAAAATTTATCACTTTTCATTTACCTGGAAATAACAAACTTCAACATTTCCGAGTTCGCAAGAACTCGCACACTAGTGGGACATCCAGCGTTCATTTACTTTTGCACACAAAATGTAAGTCAATAATATATTTTGGTTTTTGTGCAATTATATTCCTGATAATGTAAAAGTAGAGTGAAATTAAAAATGCTGTGAGAGATAAGCACGCCTGGAAGTGTCTTGCAAAGAGCATGACTAAAAAAAGAATTCTGACTCCTGTATCTAGAAATCTTTTCTTGACACAAAACCTCTCTAAACACAAAAACACTTGAAGAGATACAGTGTGAGTACCAAGTCTATTGTTATATGTTGAATATTTTGAACAACTGTAGCTATATGCAGAGCGTCTAATGTAAAAATGACAAAAAAGTTTGGTTAGTAATTAGTAGGTTAGAGGGCAATTGAGAGAATATCCCTTTAAAAAAACAGAAAGATATCATTGCCAGACTTTTGACACACAGGCCAGCTGAAATGACATTAGCCTTCACAGATCAAACCTAGGCTATTATGAAGTCAACAATGATATTGTTGCAGGGTAAGAATTTTCTATAATACTTCAAGATCTCAATAACAGCAGGTCTTGAACAATGGTGAAATGAAACTATAGTGTTAATTACAGTTGACTCAGAACAAAACAAAAAAGAATGAATAACTAAATTCAGAGGCCCAAAAACTTCAAGAAAATGTCCAGAATGATGTGAGCAATAATAACTTGAAGAATGGTATTTACTGTACAGTAGAAATAACAATATGGTGTCATGAGTGAGGAGCATGGATGTTGTAGGCAATAGGCATGGCCCCAAAAATCACATCTCATGTGTGCAATAACAAGTCTGAGTAGCATGTGTGGGCTCCTGTCCCTTTTAATGATTTTCAATTTTAAGCATATAAGTAATAAAAGTTTCTAAATGTGTGATCTTTAGGTGGTCATTGGTTGTACTGTGTTTATTCATTTTGCTATTTTTATACTAATTAACCAATCATCAAAGGGTTTTCTAATGCACAACACTTATTCTATTTTCAATCAATAAGGTTTATAGCAAAATTTTAGCGATACTTTGAGGCAGAGCTATCCTTTTGTATGATGCAATGGCAGAATAAATCAAATGTTCGAATTATCTCAGTAAAATGAAAATGCACAACAAAATAAAATTTAACTCTATATAACAGGAAATCAATCAAATGAGCATATCAAGACACAACGGGGAAAATGAAATAAGTAAATCAAAAACAATAAGCAGGAACTGATGAATTAAAAATTCTGACAGTGTACAAGCTAATAAACAAGATGCAATATTTGCTTCACTCCACAAATTACAGAATGAGAGCAAGTCAGATGTTTCAAGCTTAAGCATAATAATGTGATGTACAGGAAATAACAGCATGGGCGAAGAGTAATGAAAAGAGGAAATGCGCAAAGAAAGCACGGCAAACAAATATTTTAACAATACACAAAGCCACAACAGGTAATGCATGATAAAGAACTTCATGGGACTCCCCAGTAACAATTTAGAGAGAAACTGGTAAAACACATAACATTTAGTTCTATGTATTCTCATAAAATAAAGCCTACCCATACCTTCTCATCACTGATAATTCTGGTGATGATGAAATTTGAGTCAGCTAGAGGCTGGCCATCTTCCAAATGGACCCACGGGCACTTGCCTTTTGGACCAAATGGAACAGTGCTGTCAACCTGATTAAGATCAAAAGTTAGAACAAATTACCAGCAAGACATAGATGGAGAGATATTTTGAGTAATTTATTTGGGAGAGAAATAATATAAATACATCAGTAGAATCATGAAATCTTTGCTATGCAACATATGGAGGTGCCTATAATAGATATTCAATGACCAATCTGCAGAACACACACGAAGTAAACTCAACATTTGGTGGTCTTTACTATCTTATGAAAATTTCTAACAAAAGAAATGAAGCACAAGTTTGAACTTGAATATTTCACAGTCCTTCATTACTTTGAAGTCAGAAACATTTATTTTTCATTTTCATTACACATGACAGCCCCTGAATTCTCGCAACCAGAAAGTGCAAGTTACTTATCATCCCATTCCCAGCCTAGTACTACTTCATGACAGCTGGAAATTTGAATGGAGGCTTTGCAAAGCATGCAATCATAGTAGTACAAAACACCAACAACCATAGAACCATAAGCCCCGATAACATTTTTTCCTTGACTCCTTAGAAGTGATAGGGGAAGATTTGAATTGAATATACTCATCATACCAAATTACAACCTTTATTTAATTTGCCCAGTGGGGTGATATTTTATTTATGCTTTCATCTAGCTTCCTTCCTTTCACTCAGTTAGAGTATTCCTAAGTGATCTTGTTAACTCATGTGCGCATGTTTTGTGTAACTCACCTCATATGGGATCTTGGCAAGCCTGAAGAAAGTCTCAAGCTTGAGAGCAAATGGACTAAGATTAGGGCAGGTTTTACCTCTAGAGAATTGATGTAGAAGTATAACTCCTGGAGTGTGCTTGAACTGGTTGAGCTCAAATCTGTGATAAACAAAGCAAAGATCAACAAAAACAAGATTAAAACTTATTTTTTCCTACACATGTTAGCAGAGAATGATGGACATCTTAAAAGACAATATATATTGCCAGTAATCACTTTACATTTCCATATCAAATGTTATTCTTTTTGTTAGCTCTGAGTTATAGTGGCATCATGAGGTTGGAGTTTAAGCTACTATATTATTGAATTCTATGTTAAATAGCATCCCATGCTCCAAGTTTAGAGTGCTAAGCAATGAAATTATACAATACTGCCACAACTTGAAAATGTTGAGTTTGGAGCCCAACCTCAAATTTATGAAAATATTAAACATTTTCACTTACTGTGTGACTGTCTAAGTAGAAGGACAGGTTTATTGGAGTTTTAAAAATAAATTAAAATTACGGGGTTTCTCGGGAGTTAGCCCCGTTGGTTATAATAACTAAACCTGCCGCTAGGTGGCGCCACGTGTTTTAAGCTTAACTCGACGCAAGAAAAACGGATACACCATCCACGGCTCTGTATCACTCACCCAACCCAACCAAACCAACCAACCAACCCAACCCAACCCAACCCAACCCAACCCAACAAGTAAGACAATTATTTTTATTTATTTTTATCCGGTGGTTTTCTCGCGTCGAGTTAAGCTTAAGACTAGTGGCGCCATCTAGTGGGAGGTTTAGTTATCGAATATTTCACCAACGGGGCTAACTCCCGAGTTAAGCCAAAATTACTTACTTTTTACGATTCCTTACAGAATTTACAAGTTTCTTCACGCCATAACCAGCAGCCAGTACAACCAGGATAGTCCGAGCTTTTCCATAAGTGTGAGAGGGCCATATAGTGTTTAGTGATTCCTGAAGAAATGCTTTCCAACTCATTTTAAGCTTTAGATTAAACACAAAGAAAAATTCAAGAACACAGCTGAAAGAATATTTAAACATCACATCAATCATATACTGTAAATGAAATTACAGAGCTCCAGGGTTCATCACATTCAACTTGAACACAACTGCCAGCAACAGTTCAAGCCTCTGACACATCCTAAAATTATTTTCAATACAGGTTCATTGCTTGTGTGCAAGAACCACTTGAAGAAAATTATGCAGAGTTAACTGAATCATTCAAAAATTAATTATTAACACACTTTCATTTTACTGAAAAAGCCAGCTAATCATAAACAACACTCATGTATAGGTCATTAGAAAATTAATGTTCCAACCTGACATACACTTAATCTTTCTCTTACTCTGTCACTAATAATAAGGTTGCATTATTCATCCAACTCTGAAAGATACCATGTAGGAATGGCCTCAAATATGTTTCATATGTGTAAAAAACGTTCAACATCTGAGACCCTGAATAGCATATGCCAGCTCTTATCTTTTTAAATTTTCAATATACATAAATTAAAAAAAATTCAAATATGAGTTTTTCAAGTGTTCATTGGCTGAACAATACTGTATCTCTTGATTTTTCTGTTTTTATAACTGAATAATTTCCCAATGCAACACCTTTGTTCCACTTTTATTTAGTACGGTTAACCGTAAAACCTAAGTTGCATTTCTTGGAAGAACTTTCTTTTGTATGATATAAACAAAGTGTTGATCTGATCTTTATTTATAGTTGGTTTCTCCTGATTAAAGTCTACATTGATTCCAAGCCCCGACACTTCTTTTAGCATTACTAACCAATTGTTGCATAGTATTTTGCATTTTCCAAAACAAGTCTCATTACTACCTCACTGTGTGGCTAAAAATAGTTGTGTGGAATAATAGGCTAATGCGGGGGGGCTGGGAGGGAAGGGCGGCGCCAATATGAAAGAGAGGAAAACATACAGTTTGGCACAGAATGTGCCGGGAGAAACAGAGAGCAAAAAGGAAGAGGATAGTAGGAGAGGAAAGAGACACAGAAAAAGCGCATAATTTGGTGATCTTGCTGATAAAGTTTTAACTATCAGGTTTCCCTGGAATTTGAAAGAAGGCTAATGCTAGTGCCCCATCTCCTTCAACCGAAAAGCAGGATTGACAAAATCTCAGTTTTCTAATAACTTTAAAATTATCATCTCTTTAGCCTAGCCTCTCCACACCTAAAATGTACTGACAATTTTAAGCAAATAACATGATTCATCTGCCAGTTGGAACACTGATTTTATGATGCATGAGATTGAATGTTGCTAAAAATTTGATATTGCACTGTGCTTTTATAAGGTAGGAACTGTATTATACAGAATTAGTTGATTGTACAAAATGATAAAACAAGACAGTAATAAAACACCCCAGCACTTGACTACCACAAGCACAACAGAATCATTTCTAACTGACAGTACTTCATTGGAGTTAGTACTGTACAATGTTGAGGCTGAAAGCCAATTGCCTGACTTAACTCACAGCATCCCAATTTACATAGTCATATTTGTGGTGAGAAATATATACCTTTCTGAAAGCAATTGCTAGGTGCATCATTTTGTGTAAATGAATCTATAGCAGCAGAAATCATGAACAGTTCTACTTCCTCATCTGATCATTTTGAATTTTGAGAAATTAATCAATTTTTGTCCATTTGCATTCACAAACTGCCCAAGTATACCATCATGGCCAATGGCCATTTATGTCACCCATCACAATCAGAGGAAACCTGCAGTATTCTTGTACAACCCTTGTCAACATTTCATACTTCTACACATTCTCTTCATGGGCTAATATCCCATTTGTTGTCACATAAATAACATACAATCAAAACAAAAAATTCTCTGGCATACATTTTTTTCCATTTTATTGCTAACAAATCTTCACTCTCAGGTTCATTTCTAACAGAAACTTGTTATCTCCAATTTAGAAATTTTTTTTAGAAGCAAACCAACAACACCTTTTTTGCTATTTCACACAGCCTTTACCCATGGCTCTTACCTATCATATGATACTTGTTCTCCTTACATGTTAAACTGATTTTATCACGCATTTGGGTCTCTACTACACCAACACAGTACGGTTTTCCATTGTCAAATTTTGCTACAAGGTCATCTAACTTTCCTACATTCCATTTTTCCATTTTTAATCCTTACCAATTTGAAGTTCAGCAGATAACGACTAATTGCAGTGAATTGCAGCAGGAGATAGATAACAAAAATGGTACCGAAACTCTTGCTGATGTAAAATTGTTAGGTCTAAACTGGAATCGAGCCAAAGATGAGCTCTATGCAAATGCAATAAATTTGAACCCTAAGGCCAGTACTAAGCGAACGATTTTGAGCTCTATTGCACAGCAATACGATATCTTCGGATATCAAGCTCCTCTCCTGGTCAGAGCGCGTTTGTTTATGCATGCCTTGCAATGCCAAAAAGATCTTAGTTGGGATGATAAATTATCTCATGCCTGTTTGAAAGAATTGAAATTAATAGCAGTGCAAGCAAATGCATCTCCTGTTGTCTCCGTTCCTCGATGCATTGGGACCCGCAGCGTGTATGATGCAGTACTCTACATGCAGAACGTGGACACTGGTGAACTAAAGTTCGTCTCTTCTAAGAGTAAAATGGTCAATTCTCAACTCCAATTTAAAACCATTCCTACTCTAGAGCTTCAAGCGGTAACGCTAGGAGTTGAACTTGTTCGTGACACCTTGTCTGAGCTAGCGGGTCCTGACTGTTCTTTATCCATCAGATTCGCAACTGCTCAAATATTCACCGACAGTTTGATTGTCCTGCATTGGCTAAATTCCTTTGCACATAAGCTTGATAAAATGCAGAAACGGTCTGTACTCGTACTTAACAGGTTGCAGGTTGGAGTACATCGCGAAGGAGTGTGAAAAATTTCCCATGACCTTCAAATTCGTTTCTGCATCAGCCAATCCGGCGGACTGTCTAACACGCTCATGTAGTTATAAACAATTACTAAAAACTCCTTTCATTACAGGAGTTCAAATTCCTTCCGGTTCGGATTGTGACCTTGAAGTAACCATTCCGCACCCGTCATTGTCGTTTGCACGGAACACCGCCCCTGAGTCAGCTGCCGAGGCGACACCTGCCGTCGACGTTGCGGCTACTCCTGCTGCGGTTGCAGCTTCTCTCGCGGACTCGTCCGATGCGGCGGCGGGCGACATTGACTGCGCGGTCCTTCCAGTCGAGAAATACTCCTCTTTTCGTAAGTTAAAAAGGGTCACAAATTTTGTTTTAAAGTACATAGATATCTTGAAGTCAAAGGTTAACTCAAAAAACCCTGAAATGTGTGTTCACTTGCGAAGTGAAAATGAAATTTACTCATTGGCTTGCTGTAAAATTTTAATCATCAGTCATAAGTAGCCTTTTGCTGATGAGTTCAAATTCTTCGAATCGAAAAGGAAATCTTTAAAAGACATCCCTTCTCTTGTAACGAGAATGAATATCTTTCTCGACCAAGATGGGTTGGTGAAAGTGAACAGTAAATTCAAACGGTGGTGCGGCGAGACTTCAAACTATCCCATTTTGCTTCCCAAGGATAGTTCGGTCACAAAGCTAATAATAGCCGATTCTCACGCTCGCTTAGCTCACGCTGGATGTTATTCAGTTCTGTCAGAATTACGCAAAAAATTCTAGATAGTTCACCCATTCAGTAGCGTGAAAAGAGTTCTCAAAACTTGTGTCCAGTGTCGCAGGGTCAATTCTCGGCCTGTAAAATTAACTCAAAATTCGTACCGAGATTTTCGGACGGATCCTCCCTGTGAACCTTTTAAATGCATTTTTTTCGACTACATCGGTCCCTTTACCGTAAAACTTGCGGGCTCAAACAAAAAGGTTTGGATACTTGCCCTGACATGCGTGTGGAGCAGAGCTGTTAATTTAAAGGTTTGCTCTGATCTTTCAGTCAAATGCTTCTTGAGAGCGTTTCAAATGCACACATTTGAGCATGGGTTACCGAGCAAGGTTTTCTCAGATCTGGGTACTCAGCTCGTCGCCGACGCAAATTTAATCTCTGCTCATCTCTCCACAGTGGAAAGCCGCGCTTATTTGGCCGAGAACGGCGTCAGTCAAGTTCAATTTGAACAATATTTCAAGGGCAACAGCGCTATGGGCTCCTTGATAGAGGTCTGTGTGAAATTAACTAAAAGACTGATTTACGAAGCTGTTCGAAAAAACGTGTTGAACAGTGAAGATTTTGAGCTTCTAATTGCTCAAACTATTTCAATTGTGAACAAACGCCCTATCTCTTACATGGAGCACTTGCGCGATGAAGGCGACACAGACGTGCCTTCACCGATTACTCCAGAGCTGTTAATCAAGGGACGTGACATTCTTACGCCTAACGTAATACCTGCTTTGGAGGGTGATAAATCGGACGACCCTGAATGGAAACCCGTAACTTCGCCTAGCCAATTCGAAAACGAAGTTAAGAAATTGCGAAAGTCACAAATAATTTGAAAGAGCTCTACAACAAAGAGTTCGAGTCAACTTTAGCGAGACAAGCCACTGACAAGTGCGGTCGCTACAGACCAGTCAATCATGTAAAACTTGCAGTTGGTGACGTAATTTTGCTAAAAGAAAAATACTTGAAAGCGTGTGATTATCCGATGGCGATAGTAACGCAGTGTGTCACAAATAGTCTGAATGAAGTAACCAATGTGGTTGCTAAAAAGGGAAACTCTGGAGAGTTGGTGAAGCGCCACGTTAATTCAGTGATCCCGCTAATGCAACGTACTGCTCCCGAACCTGAGCAGATGCGCACAGATATTCGCCAAGCTACGGCTAATGTGCGACCGACCCGTAAAGCAAAGGATCGGGCCCGCAGTAAAATTAAGTTAGCTTTAAGTTGATTGAATGTCTGTGTTCTCTTTAGTCTTAATTAGAATTGGAATGCTTAGATATTCATTGCGCAGGTATACTTGGTACCTGCTTTCTCGGGTCTTTGGATCCATTTGTTGATAAGTTAGTTATTAACGTTAATCAATAAGTTACCAATCAATTAACGTTAATAAGATAGCGTTGCCAGTAATGAGTAGCTTGAATTCGTTCATTCATACTGAACGAATCGCCCCCCGCCCAGTGTAGAAAAACTGAAGCTTTTCTTCGAATCCTTTTTGGAAAACATTATTTAACGTAAAAAACTCCCATGGTAATTTTATTAAAACGTCACTAACAAATTAATTTGAATGAAAGGCGCAACCATTCGGTGTACTGTACAAAATAGTTTTCTTATCGCTTACACCGAAGAATAAGCAACCTCTGCGGTCTTTGCCATAGCATCAGCGTCGTTGCCTACCAGCCTTCCACCGCACTTGACCTATTGTACTTCTCTTCGTTAATTGAGCCTGCAGCATCTGATTTACTCCTGAGTGTGGCTGGTGTCGTGGCCTCTGTCTTCAGCTCTTCATTGCTTCTACATCGAGAGAGCCCTGACGATGCCATGATCGGCTAGACTTCTCTGCCGACCTTCAGCCTCCCTGCGCTTCGCTTCTGCTTCGCCACTCGAGTTCGGCTGCTTAAGTTCTTAACTGATGTGAGTCACCGTAATGGTTAGCGCCACATTTTTACGTAGTGACGTCAGTAGCAGTTCCTAAGAACCTGCCTTACTTACCTTAAAAAAAATGGAGATTAACTGTGTAACGTTGCCGAAAATTAATTCTTGTTCTACTATAATACGGCAATTGTTACAGCAAATTTATCATTATTACATTTCGTGTTCTAGGTTTAGAGTACAGAAATTCATGTCTTTATATTTAATTACTATAGTTAATGTAGGATTTAGCATATTTACTGCAGACTTGAATTAGTCTGCTAACTGCTAATCCTAGCAATTAATTAACTACTTAAGCTGAATTCTCTAGCTCTGCAATATTTTCTGTAAGATTAGGCTTTCACCCAATACCTAATTCTCACGTCGCTATTCTTTAATTACTTACGTGGTCTTTCTGACCAGTCAAATTTTGCGGCGTGACCATAATTTATTTAAATCAACCTTTTAATTCACAAATTTATGAGCAGTCGGTATCGACTCTATTTTCCTATTACTAAATATTTGTTCTCCCGTGACAGTGATCGTGGCACGGTGCGGGAGGGGCGCTATGGGCGTGCTGGTGTCCCAGCTCTCCCGTCTTCCAGCCCATTCGCGGGATGGAAAACCCAGTCATTCGGTAATATATTTATTCAACAAAATAAATTAACCTCAAGTTTTTGACTCTTTCCTATCCCTGCGTCAGTGCCATGCTTCGTTTTTGTCAGTACATAAGGAATAACTATAATTTACATAAACACATGTTTAGTGAGCAAAAATAAGGAAAAATGCTATGATAAACTACAGACATTCACAACACAACACTAAAAGGTATATTCCGTCTTTAACATTTTACTTCACTCTCACTAGTAAGGAGAATCGCAAAGTGGAAGTCACGCGCGAAGTAGAACATTTTAAAAGTCAAAAAAGGCGTCAAGGTGATAGGGGCCTGACTTGCGTTTGCTCTTCCGAAGAGAAAATGCACGATCGATGTCAATGAGGTGAGCAAACACCTGATACGATGCGAGTGTTGCTCGCGTCGAAGCTCAGCTGACTAATTAGCCCTTCACTGCATGGTTTGTCATATATGACACCGAACTTGACTGTATAAAGAAAGAAAGGATTGAGACAAGTGCATTTCTACGGTTTGTACTGCTAATGTGACATACTATACAAACATAAAGTGAGCGTGTATGATACGTGTTCGATACACCTCTCAAGCGGTAGAGTTCAGTTTGGACGCCGTTACTGACGAGAGCATTTCCAAAAACAATGCAGTGAAGAGCTAAGTCAGTTCCAAATTCCAAGAACAAGTTGTACAGTGAAGGGCTGAGTTAGAGCAGCCAGATGCGCAAGTCGAGCTGATCAATCAGCGCGATGCTGGGGGCTGAGCCAGACACTCAGCTGCCCCTTTCATCGTGACCAGCTTCTCGATGATGTGTGTGGCCTGGTCGAGGTCCTGCTGTGCAGCGTGCAGCATTTGCTGCTGCTGCTGCACTGCAGCGCTGCTTGCCTCCACCATCTGCTGCAGCTGCGTACACTGGCTCTCCACCTGCTCCACAAATGTGAAGTAAATGTGAAATGCTCCACAAATTCTTTCAATTTTGAAAGAATTGGGTGAAGGAAGTTTGTGGTTTTGGACCGCAGGGAATGAGATTTATGAGAATTTTGTTTGGAATCCTCACCAGTTGAGTTTCATTCGCATTAATGGGTCAAAAACTCTTCCACCTCTCTAAACGGAAATGGGTTTTATCCCCTCTGCGTAATTAGTTACGGTGTTGAATAGTTACGGTACCGAATGTAATAATAGTAACTGTGCTTCAGTTGTGGTGCTGAATGCTCACGATGTTAGATAGCAACGGCACTGAATGATCGCAGTGTTCAAGAGTTACCTGACTGAATAGTTGCTGAGCTGAACCGAATCTTACCGAATACTTACATAACTGCATAGATTCATCAATACCATAACCACTAACCACTACCACTACTTAGATATCATAACCACTACCTAGATTCATCAATACTTTAAATTCAAATGACGAATAAGTTTCATCTCAAATTTTCAAAACACTTTTCCCACGGATGTTAGACGGCATTGAGTTTCAAGAATTAACTCTAATGAAATAAAAACTGGTTTTGTAATAGTAAGGGAGTGTGAATTTACTTCAGTTTGTAGTAAACTGATTGTGATGGTCAATTTTAGAAGAATCAAATTTCAATCAAATTTTCATACATGTAATTACACAGGGAAAACTGATAGAGATCTGTAAGCTCAAGTATTTCAACGTACATATTTGAATGGATCATTTGCATATGCGTTGTATTGCAAGTTTCTTATTGCTTCTATGGATCTCTTCAGCAAAGTAAAAAAATATTCGCTCTGTGTATGTCACTCTTATGCAATGGTTTTATTCTAAATTGGACCTATGGATTGACTTATGTTCTACACAGTATCTGTAGAGGTTTTTCAGGTTATACATTTTTTACTGTATTGAAAATTCCATTGGATTTCGATATTACAGTACTCAGATACATGATATGCTCTTTAATGATCAGATTGATGGGTGCACGTGTACACAAAGACAGTAAGCATGTACACAGATCCATAGACAGGTAAACAAGTTCGTACACAGACAGGTAAACTAGTACGTATCTACGCACAGACAGGTAAACAAGTACGTATACAGACACACAGACAGGTAAACAAGTACGTATACAGACACACAGACAGGAAAACTAGTACGTACACAGACACACAGACAGGTAAACAAGTACGTATACAGACACACAGACAGGTAAACAAGTACGTATACAGACACACAGACAGGTAAACAAGTACGTATATACAGACAGATCCACATGAGCACAGACAACGACACACTGAAAGGTAAACATGAACACATACAAGTAACTATCGACACAAACGTCTGCTTAACTGCTGTCGACGCGTCAGAACCAGAAAAAAAGGATGTTTTTCATTTCCACCAAGCCTGAAACATCCCATCTAGCACATTGGTTTCGCAAACGCCGACCCTATACATGAAAAACGTGTGCTTTCAGCCAATAGACCACGGTTACTACAGCAGCACTACCATAGACAACTGATTTGAAAACTAAATTAATTTTAATTAGTTACTCAACACGTTAACCGCCTTGTGAGGCACCGGTGCTATACGGAGGGGATTTTCATAATGCTGCTGACTGACCAGTAGTCGCAAACTCAATTTTTATAAATCCTTTATCAAAGTTAAATGAAAGCACGATCCAGTTAATGTTTACTATTTTCAAAATTGCTTACTACAATTGACTTTAAATTTGAGTTGAATATTGAACTTCAGTGTATCTCAAGGCGGTTAATGTGTCAAAAGAACTGTTAGTCATGTTCGTTAGCATTCGGGAGGAACCACTGTAATAACATCTCGTTAGCCATGAACTTCATATTAAATTATGTATTAATCGTTTCCCTCTTACTTTGTTGTGATCACAGAGGTTTAAATTAACCTATAATCTAATCTGCGGTTAGGGCTAACTGTGGTTGCGGAGGCTCAATCTAACACATCTAACTAGATGAATTAACTGAAACTAACACATCTAACTGGACAAATTAACTGAAACTAACACATCTAACTGGACAAATTAACTGAAACTAACAAATCTAACTGGACAAATTAACTGAAACTAGCACATCTAACTAGATGAATTAACTGAAGATAACACATCTCACTGGCGGTGAGGAATTAATTTTTCAAAAATTAATTAATTACTGATGATTTATAAGATTGAGAGAACCTCTACATGAAGCCAGGAACTAGACCTCACCCTGAGGGAGAGCTTCTCCTCGACCCAGGCGAGCAGCGTCTCCTGCTTGTGGCGCAGGCCGATGATGTTGCTGACAGCCTCGTGCATGCCGCCCTCGCTGCGAGCCAGGAACGCCTCGGCGCTGGTCCCCTCCACCTGCGCAAACTCTCACTCTCATTCTCTCTCTCTCTCTTACGTTCTTGTTTCACCCTCCACCTGCGCAGTCTCTCTCTCATGCTCTCTGTTATACGATCTTGCTTTAGCCCTCCAAATGTGCAAAATCTCACTCTCTATTGCACGTTCCTGTGAGACTTTAAAAATATATATTTTATTCCAACCAAGCCTGATATATGTTATCTTCTACATTGGTTCTTCAAATGCCTTATAACAATAATTAACTCCAGGACGCAATGACGGTTACCCCCGGTCAAGCCGGTACCCATTTCCGACACCTGGGTAGAGTGGGGAATTGTGGCTTTCTCCCTTTTCCCTACGGGGAGAATCACCGTGCGGTACTGCCGAGATTCGAACTGCCGACACCATAATGGGCTAGGACATCGGAGTAGGCGGAATTGATCAATGGCTGACACTGCTGTTGATAGTGACGTGATGATGAATGGAGAAAAAAAACGACGTGGGAAAAATTAATGATAACTTGTACGGCCTTGCTTCTGCCCTTCACACTTGCTTAGTGTTCTCACTACAGAAGTTCTTGAGGCCTATCGTCAATGATTGTTTTCATTTTTATAATTTGCATTGTCTGAAGTGGATGAGTTTGTGATAGATTTAGGTTGGGAAGAGTGGCGCGTGGATTTGAGGTGTTCATGCCGAGCAGAAATGCAGCAAATTTTGGGAAAAGCTTGAATGTAAATAAGGTCAGTAAGTTGTATCGGACGATAATAATATTTACTCCTATTATTATCGATATTTCGCGACTGTGTGATTAGTTTGATAGTGAATTAACATGTTTCATTCAATGTGAAATCAGCTATGTAACCGACTCTGAGATCGGGGGCTTTTAACCCTTACGTTATCACTTACGTTTAACCCTTATGTTATCACCGACGTTTAACCCTAACGTTATCATTTAACCCTTTTAACCCTTTAATCGATAACTTTAGGGATCGTTTCCATAGCCTAACTGTTCTGTTGAGAAGTTCACACGAGTTGCACATTATGAGATGCCTTACGAAATTTCGTAATGTTTCGCTTGCAAGAAAATTGCCTGGCGTTCATAGGGTAAAGAGTTTTAAGTAGACTGAGGATAGAATCGTATTATAACTTAAATTCAGAGCTGTTAATATGGATTTATTATTGTTATTGAACGCCGTTATTGCATCAGGCTTGGATTATTAATGAAGATTCATCCCTCACGTTGTTAGATTGAACGTTATTTGCCCATTTAAGGGCTAATTAAATAAAGAACTTCTAATAAAACAATGAACCTCTAAACTAAGGGCAAATAATATAAATTAATTACTAATATTATTTCCAAGGAACGTCAGATCAGGTTTTAGGATTTGCAGTTCAGGGATTATATTTTTTTAAGGTTTAGGATTAGCAGTTCAGGATGAGCTGACACTCGCGGTACCCACCATGATCGCTCCGAAGCTGTCAGCAGACGCCGGCACCAGACGCATGTCGCTGACAGCACCTAACACGGCAGGCCACGCCTCTGCCAGCCTGCTGGCGTTCTCCTTGCTAGCAGTGAGTTCAGCGTCAAACACGTTTAGCATTTCCTGCAGCTCTGCGTTGTCTTTCATCAGGTGCTGCATCACGGCGTCTGACAGTTGCTCTAGCGCTGCTGGTATCTGCGTCACAAACGCAAGGAAGAATGAAGGAAGAAAATGCTGACGGTAAAAGTATGCAACGGTAAAAGTAACGGTACAAGAAGTAATGGTAAGAAGTAATGGTAAAAGTATCGGTGTAGCGGTAAAAACGGTAAAAGTAACGGTAAAAACAGTAGAAGTAACGGTAACGGTAAAAACAGTAAAAGTAACGGTAAGAGTAACGGTAAAAGTAACGGTAGCGGTAAAAACGGTTAAAGTAACGGTAGCAATAAAAACGATAGAAGTAACGGAACGGTAAAAAGTAATGGAAATGGTAAAAAGTAACGATAATAATAACGGTAAAGCGGTAAAAGTAACGGTAACGGTAAAAGAAAATGGTAACGGTATAAAACAGCTGGGCTAGCGCTGCTCGCACCTGCATGCCAACCAAAGAAAGAAGGAAGAAATGGTAACAGTAAAAGATTGAGAAGTTCAGGCAAAAAAACATAAACTTATTTCATTTTTAAGCATAAAAATAGGAAGGAAGAACATAATTATAACGATAAAAGACCAAGAGGTTGATGCTAAAAGTCGTCTCGTTAGATTTTTATGCATTAAATATAAAGGAAAAACAAAATTATTCTATATATACGACCAAGATGTTGAGGCAAAAAGTCAAATCGTTAAATTTACACAAGTAAATAACAAGAAAGGAAGCGTTAAACAGAAAGGAACTGCTAAATGATCGCAGTATAGGGCCAAAAATTCGATGCAAAAATTCAACTTATTAGTTTTGAGGTATAAAAAAAGAAAGAAACGACAAAATGATCGCAGATATACGACCGAGAAGTTGATCAAAAAGTCAACTGGATTTTCACGCTTAATGATGTCGACAAGATATTTTCAAATTGTAAGAACGTATTTGTTAAAGCCCTCTTTTCATTAAAATGAAAGAACATATTGATCACAGTGTACGACCAAGAATTTGGTACAAAAAGTCAACTCATTGGATTTAAAAAAATTCCTAGATTAGAAGGTCCTGAAATATATTTTATGAAGATTCCCCCATTAGTGGTGTTTTTGCCATATGCCATTAAGAAAAGAGAGGGATATTTACATGTGCTACAAACCACTTATAATTGAAGTGGCATGAATACGTATAGGTAATGTACTTCAGGAAATTTAAATTTTCGTCATCTTTATTGTATTTATTTAATTAACTGATTTCCTTCTATAATAACTCTCCTGACTCACCAACGTTTTTCGAAGCTTTGGTTTCCATTTTTCAGCAAAGTTTAGTCTTTCGTTGTGTAATTCTAGCATTTCATTGTTTAAGTTAACAAGTCGAGCTCTGAACGCTTTTATTTGATCCTCAGGGTCTAGAACTTCCATGATTAAGAAATTTTTGTAGCACGAGGTGTTCTTTCGCAAGTATTCGATCTGACTGTGGGATCGTGTAGGCTAACATTTTTCCTTATTTATGTAACCTCACTTTCACTTCTCTTTTTGATGTATGAACTATATTAAATAAGTATTATACACATTGGAATAATATAGCAGGCTAGGGAAAATGCCTCAAAAAACACAAACACAAAATTTTGAAAGATCGCACAAAAAGTGTACAAAACATTACCTACTGTACAAAACATGAGTAAAGTTTCCTTTAACCGCGCAATTAACCAAATCAAATTCTTCCAATCTTCGTCCAAGATTAGTCAAACCACTAAACAGATAGAGATGTTGATGATACTTAATTCATACATTTTTTTCAAGTGTCTATGATCCACAGGTGAAAAATAATAACTAGGATAGAGGACAGATCACAAACTCACTTTTCATCAATTCTAAATTAAAGCTAAATGAAGGCAGGGTCTATTTAATATTTGTTATTTTCTAAATTACTTATTACAATTGACTTTAAATTTGAGTTGGAACGCCCACTACTGGAGCAGTTATCGGTATTCCTAAACACTAGTGAGAGGAAAAGTGTAGGCAAAAAATTTACTTCCAGCAATGTTTAGTTCACTGAATGCCATAAGTATTTATTCTTTTCAGCGTTAATCTGCGAGGAATTTACCTTGCTTAATCGTGTTCCAAACTCCTCTCCCATCAGAACTAATAATGTTCGGTAGCTTTGTTCTCTAGGCTCTATTATTTCATTTTTTTCTGCTTCCGTAGGATGGTCAGCATGCTTTGAAACCTCTATAACACGACTTCCGTATATCTTTCTTTGTCTGCGTCCTAGTGTTAGTTATACTGTATAAGCCATTGCGTCTTAGTGTTAGTTACATAAGTCATTATGTCCTAGTGTTAGTTATGGTTAGTTAAATAAGTCATTGCGTCCGAGTGTTGGTTATAGTTAGTTAAATAAGTCATTGCGTCCTAGTGTTAGTTATAAGGCATTTGAAAAACCTATTCAAAAGATGATATCTATCTGGCTTGATTAGAATAAAACATCACGATGATATCTATCAAGCTTGAGTGGATTAAAGCATCCTTTATCTTTATATCATTTTTTATTTCTCTAAGTTGTATAGATACGTCAAATTACTCTCCTCGTAAGCTGTAGCGGGCTGTGCCAACGGAGACAGTGGAAGTGCAATTTGAACAAGCAGCAATCATTTTTTTTACATTTGTAAACGGGCATCTTGCACTACGGTTTTGTAAAAGGTTCCCGATTATTCATCCTTTCATTAGCTGGAAACCTTTTACGTAAGCTTCATGGAAAGTAAAATTTTCTTTGCAGTTCAAGTATATGTTACTGGGTCATTCCACACGTTTGCAAACGAAAATTAGTTTCGAAATATTGAGCAACAAACCATTTGTTTTGCACGCCCAACATTTAGGGTAAGTATCGAATGGCCGGTGCTTCAAATTGTCGGTTATTCTTTATGTTAATTTTCAGTTTTCTCGCTCGGTAGCGATCTAAAAACTCAACCCACAAGGCTTGTGGTAGATTACACTTCTACACGCCTTACGGGTTGGGTTTTAGATTGCTACCGATCGTGAAAATTGAAAATTAACATAGAATAACCGACGATTCGAACCGATTTCAGCCGACCGAGACTTACCCTACTTTGAGATATCGATACGAACCTGACTTTGATATCGTCTTGTTGTATTTCAACAAGGTAAGAAATTCTAGCTTAAAATAGGGAAACTCATATGCGTCTTGAACAGGTGTGGTTTTCTTCACGACTGTTTTATGTTCTTCAACACTTAAAGTTAATAAATTAGCCAAAACGAACACATTTTCCTTTCTTCTTTCAGTGGTGTAATCACTTTTTCAATCGAAAACTTATACATATATAAAGGCACTTAAAAAAACATTGTTTCAAATTTTCAGCTTCAATTTATTGAAAATATGCCTTTCTTCATTTTTTTCTTACTATTTATACACATTCCCAATACCATAATTTATTTTTTAAGTTCTAAACTATTAAACATGCTGATTGCACTACGGGGTTACTCCTTTGACGTCCTTAAATTTACATAATTATACCTACATCTAGGGCTAAATACATAATAAGACGTGTAATCGTACATGGGACTTGATTTTCCCATATATACATAACATATATATATTTACTATTTTCTAAATTACTTGCTACAATTGACTTTAAATTTGAGTTTAATATTGAATTTCAGCTTACCCAATTGCGCTCAAGGTGTTAAAATTTTAAGACTGTTCATTTTTTTGTCATTTTTGTTTGCTAGCAGCCTCCAGACACCAGAATTACGAACTCAAAAAGAAGAAAACACCGCAAAAAACACCGGGGACAAAGAAACCGCTCAAATGTAGCTCTCTAATTTTTCATCCACTTTAAAATTGCAGAACAACATTAATGTGATTAATTATCTCAGAGTGTGCTATCTGTGCGATACGAAACAGAAGTGTGATGTCGACAAACGTTGGATTTTTGTTATGCGCTTGCCCCACTATTCTTATTCAATAAGGATTTCGTGATAAGCCTTTGAAAATCAAACTGAAAAGAAACAAACTTCATTGTTATTCCTTGTTTTCTGCCCCTTTCTTGAAGCGCATCTGAAATTGGAGGAAATAGAACCTCACTTCGAATACAGTAGACTATTACCCAATTGATCGTTTCCATATTTTGACGCGGCAGCGTGCATGCTTTATGATCTTGAACTCAGAGTTACGCCAAGCAGAAGCCGTATCAAAGTATCTTTACGGGGCGCTCTATTTCATAGTCGCATTTTACTAGCAGTGATAATGTTTTTCAGCCCTTGTCTTCAGAAAAGTGGAGCGTAAGTGCGATGTGCTGCACCTCTACTTAAAACAATAGTACTAGGTTATTGTGAAGGTTTTCATAATAATCTTTTCTACTCACCTTCTCCGTTTTCTATTTCACCAGAAAAGCTGCTTATTCTGATAAATTTTCGCCCAGATGCGGGATTAATCAGATGAACCTTCTAACCCGATGAAGATATTAGAGCGGTAAAGAAATTAGAGTATAATGCTCACACAAATTATTCATTCAAAAGTTTAAAAATGTTGTCACAGGCGCCAAGTCTTTTAATATCAGTTTTGTATTCAGTAAATTATCGCTTAGAATAGATTTTTTCGATGTTTGTATTTGATTTGTCACATGATTCCCGAATCTGTTATACATTTCTTTAACTATTCGTCCTTCGTAGAGTAAGGCTATAGGTACGCTTGACGTTTCTTTATATTCATTACGATGTCTTCAGTAATCCAGGGCTTTTGTCCATTTTTCTGTATAATTGTGCGAGTGATGAGTGGACAACACCGATCGTATGCGGTCGTTATAATTTCAGTTAAATTTAGTATTGCTTCATCAATGTTAATCCCTATATTGTCCTGTTGATAGATGTCCAATGATGGCACTAATTCTTCCAGAACAGCTGCATTATATTCGTTTACACAACGATATGAGTAAGTTTCAGCCTGGTGCGCATTTTTCTTGATGACAAACTCCGGGAAATATTGACGATCAAGTTTACCAAAGGTAGGGCGTTTCGAACTTTGAGTAGTCTCACTAACTAGTAGAATATCCTCAGCGAAATAACATCTATTCAATTTTCTATCTGTAATTCGAATTCACAATCAATTTACTGAAGAAAATGCATTCTGAACTTTGAGTAGGCTCAATAACTAGTAGGCAATCCTCAGCTAAATCAAATCTACTCTCCATATTTTATCTGTATGTATTCAGTGTCATTGTCCGTTAGTCGAATCTTGTCTAAGCTTCTATCTACCGCATATCTATTTCTTTTGAAATCCATGTCAGGGTGGGGGTAGGCGACGGTCTTAGGGGATGACAGCAGTATGCCCCACAATCCGTAAGTACCGTGGGAGTAAATTAAATGTTGGAATGACGCCAGCAGCGCCATGTCATCCACCGCGCCACTTTTGTCGTCTGCTAAGATGACGTCACGAGTACCGTTGACAAGATGGTCTCTGCACCACGTGTACTCCATGCGATCAGTCACCACCACGAATAACGCGTTTGTAAACCTGCTCATAATAGTTTATGGTCAGAATATAGTCCCAAATAACAATGGAGCGAACACGAATTAAATAATCTATTCGATCTTGGAGCTTTTGTGGCTTCAGAAAACCCGTTCATGAGATGAGGAGACAACTCTAGGTTCAGTTCTCACCTAGACGCAAAAAATGAAATTTCAATACCACAGTTACTGTACTCAAGTTTATTGGGCTGCTATAAAGCAACATTTACAAAAATGAAATAAGCCATTCAATGTTGTGTTTGACGGTCATAGAAAATCAGAACTGTTAACGCTATGCATATCTCAGTCTCAACCTCAGCTGGTCCTAGAGTGCTAGAAGGTTGATTTTAACACTACAATGGTTCAATAATACCTGTCTTACATCAGCCCCACCCTCACCTGGTCCTACCCTCACCTGGTCCCACTCTCCTCTGGTCCCACCCTCACCTGGTCCCACCCTCACCTGGTCTCACCCTCACCTGATTCCACCCTCCCTTGGTCCCACCCTCACCTGGTCCCACCCTCCTATGGTCCCACCCTCACCTGGTCCCACCCCTCACCTGGTCCCACCCTCACCTGATTCCACCCTCCCCTGGTCCCACCCTCACCTGGTCCCACCCTCACCTGATTCCACCCTCCCCTGGTCCCACCCTCACCTGGTCCCACCCTCACCTGATTCCATCCTCCCCGTGTCCCACCCTCACCTGGTCCCACCCTCACCTGGTCTCACCCTCACTTGGTTCTACAGTGCCAGAAGGCTGATGGTATCGTGACCCTTCCTCGTTGTTAGCACTTGGATCGTATTCATAAGTCATTTATTTCCGATGACGTATTTTTCAGGATATTTCTGATGTTACTTTGTCATTAATATTTTCTGATGACATTTATTTCTGATAATTAAAAAATAAATAATTACAAGGGATTAAATAAACAGGTTTCCAAATTAGTAATTTATCTTAGAAATGATGACTTGAAATAATGACGTCTTCTGATCCATATTAGTTAACACAATCGATCAAGGACAGGAATTTATTTATAATAAACTCATATCGAGGTGAGGCCTCGTCACTGGATCAGTCAGCGAAACAGATAATGTAACACATCAAATGAATTTACGTACACATCCTAGGTACAGAATAATGCTTCGTACACTGAAGGCGAATTCCAGCTAGCCTAGACGTGAAATCATCATTGTTTACTGGGTCAAACTGTTCCCGCGTGCTCCATCATCACTTGTCATAATTGGGAGGGAGGCTTGTGAGAGTTCCGTAACTGTTCCGTGCGTTCCGGATTTTAGGACTAGTAATATCAGTTCCACGGAGCGTTCCGTTTCGGGCGTTCCGTGCGTTCCATCGTTCCGTACCTTAGGGTGAAGTATGGAGATAGTATGGTGAAGAATGTGGATAGGTTTGTAATGATGAGTGACAGTAGTGGCAGTGAATG
>JACJUY010006917.1:11465-26168 GCA_014220935.1 Platorchestia sp. MABIK
CAGCTCTGATGGCATTGGATACAACAGCTCTGATGGCATTGGATACAGCAGCTCCGTGTACATAATTGACTCATTGTACCGTCAGACACCATGTTTCACTACGCGCTGGGAAAGACGGTTCCGTTTTCTACGCGGAGAGCCCCGATGAAGATGGGCGCATAAACTCGAGTTAATAAAAAATTAGAGCTCAAGATGGTATGGACTAAATTTATTTCAGTAATAATAGTCAAATACAATGAGTTAACACAAAATAGAAGTTCACAAAAAAGATATGCATGAAAAGATACACAAATACAATAACTTAACATGATTCAAGTGTGAAGGGAAGATATACGTACAAAAAATTAAGCTAGTACGAAATATTAACACAGTATAGTGGAAAAATGTATAGAGCAACGGCAGGAATTTGGAGGGAAGCTTCGGAGTGTCGACACCAGGGGAAGCTGTGGAGTGGCGACGGGAGTAACGACGTGTTCTTGAATCTGAGAAAGCAATTTAGTTATTGAGACAATTTATGTACAGCAAGCCATACACCAGTAGATTGTTTCTTGAGTCTAGTTCAGTTAACACATTTGAGTATAGCTCGTCATAGCCGTGTGGCTAAAAGGACCTGCCCTTCCGCGATGGCATCGAGGGTTCGAATCCCGGCTCTTGGAGGCGATATTCTCCGTTGGGTATAGGGGAAAAGTTCAAAGCACAATGCCCCACTCTTCCCAGGTGTCTGAGATGGGTACCGGTCTTGACCGGGGGAAAGCGTCATGGCGTCCTGGTGTTAGTTATAAGGCCTTTGAAAAACCAATGTACAAGGTAATGTGTCTCAGGCTTGATTGGAAGTAAAGTATCCTTAGATGCCGATGTTTGTTTGTTTGTTTCTAGGACATCCTATCATTAGCGAGGGATGCTCGTATGCTGGAGTGGGAGCCAGAGAGCAATTCCTCATGATGTAGTCATTACGGTAAAAATATGGAATGGAAGCCTTTAGATAAATTGTAATTGTTAAACAATAAATGACTGATGCATTGATATAGTAGGTTAGTGGGATTTGTTAAAATAATGAATAATACAATAATCATGAATTAATTCATAATGAATGCATAAGTAAATGAATGAAATTATTAGTTAATTAATAATAAAGAATAAATCCCATGAGCAAAAACAATACTTGAGTGAAACAAGTATTTTTTGATAACAGTAAAACAATTGAAAATAGGTAAAATGAGGATTAATAAAAACACGTTTAAAAAACATGTGAAAACAAGTACAACAAGTAAAAACAAGCAAAACAACCAAAAAAATGTGAAACAAGAAAAAACAAGTTATGACAAAACACTTGTATAAAAACAACACATGGGAAACACAAGCGGCTGTCTGTACAGCTTGCTGGGTAACGAAGCACGAGACGGGTGCAGTGCGTGGCTCTAGGTTCGTGAGGAAGTAATCCATCAAAACTCGGATTACAGGCAGCAGTTCCATTACGGTTGGGCTTACCAAAACTCCATTTGATCTTCATTTAGTTATTTCTCTACAATGCCACACGCTTTACTATTTTTATAAAAGTCATTTAATTCTAAGCCCTGCCATTTAAAGGTACATCCACCTTAGCAAGCGCACCTTCACGTCAGGACAAATTAATCTAATTTACCATACATTTGTAAAAGTTAAACGCAAGCTGAACGTTATTTTTGAGGGTAATTTGTTGAGTGATTTGATTGTACTGATTCTAGTTCCCTTTTTACCTTGTGATGAAGACTTCATTCTCCTCGTGAGTTGAAAGTTGAAGGATAAACAGGGTGTTTTAAGTACAGGACCTAAAAAATCTTTCATAACTTTTGATACAATGAAGGGTTTTTTGAAAACAAAACGGCAGTAGAATCCTGAGATCTAAATCTTTTATTTGGATTAATTTTTGAAGATGATATTCTTCATGTGGCGTCCACTCAACTGCATGCAATATAGGGCGCGTGTCCGCATGCATCTCACTGCAGCACTGGTGAGGGTGGGACCGATCGATCTTATTCCTGAGATGATGGCATCCTTGAGTGAATGATCCGTGAGTGATCCGTCGGTTTGTCACGATAAACCTTTGCCTTTAGATTTCCCCACAAGAAAAATTCCAATGGGGAAAAATCAGGAGACATTGCAGGCCACTCAACGTCACCGAATCTTGAAATCAGCTTTCCGGGAAACTGGTTGCGAAGGATGCTCATGTTATCCCTTGCTGTATGGCACGTTGCCTTGTCCTGCTGGAAGTAGAAATTTGCAATATGAATGGCGTTCACTGCAGGAATTAAGAAGGTGTTTAGCATGTCTTGGTATCGCTGGCCGTTAACAGTTACGGCTTGGCCATTTTGTCCTCGAAGAAATAGGGACCAATAATGCCATTCTCCATGAAACTGCACCGAACAGTTACCTTTTCTGAATGAAGTGGAGTTTCCATAACCTCCAAAAAATTTTCAATAGCCCAAAATCTCATGTTCTGTTTGTTTACACATCCGTTCAAACTGAAATAAGCTTTGTCCGACATAATTAAGCTTTTAACAAATTCAGGATTCTCTTCCTCCTGCTCCAAGAACTCTCACAGAAATTCTGCCGTAGTTCAAAATCAGTTTCCTGTAACTTTTGACATATTTGAACTTTATACGCATGCATTGACAACCTCTTCTTCAAAATCTTCTGAACAGAACAATGACTCTTCCCTAACTGTTGTGACAGGTGCCTAATACTGATGTTGGATTCCCTTCCACAATTTCCTTGGGTTTTTCAACTTTGTATCCGACAGTAACATTTCAGGGTCGTCCTTCCTGTTTCTTCTTCGCCAGATTCACACTGTTGGCTACATTCTTTGCACACCTGTAAATAACCTTCTTTAACGGAGAACTTCGCAGGCTGTACTTCCTCTTTAAACTTCGCTGGGCTAGGACAATGTTCCTTCCACTAGAGAAGTATCAGTGCTTTTGAAAGCTAATTGTTCCATTGTCCAGTTTGTCATCTTGGCGGCAGTTTCAAAGCAGGATGAATTTTACTGTGTCCTCTGATTCTCATCTTGACTGTTGTATCATAAAAACGTAGGTACAAAATGAAAGAAATAAACGGCAGGTTTCTACTGCCGTTTTGTTTGCAAAAATCCGATCATTGTATCAAAAGCAATTAAAGATTTTTTCGGGTCCCGTCTTCAAAAAACACCCTATATTAGGATTAAGACATGTCGAATCTCTTTCCAAATTGATTTTATTAGCTAGCTAATTGCACTCCATGCGACTTCCTTTTTCTATTTTCTCAATAAATCTGTACACTTCACGCTTATTCTTCAAATAAAACCAACGAATTACAGCGTCTTTAACTCAGTAGATTTTTTAGATATCATGCGATGCGACACCGTCAACGAAAAAATCAATAGTAATTTGATTTTAGTGTAAGAATGACTCAGTGCATTTTCTGCCTCTTTTAGTTTGAATTTGATTCTTGCCAATTATCCTCAATATGATACATGTGTGCAAGACGCAGAAGCAAACCCAAATAGAGGATAACAAGAAACTTTACTGCAATAAATTCATGTAGATGAAAGAAGCAAAGATTAAAAGAGCATAACAGAAAAGTAGGAACCCAATAAATGCGAGTAGGGGGGGCAAAACAAATACAAATAGCGCATAACAAGAAAACCTACCTTTGTCCTCAGGAGGGCTGGCTCTTGCGCACAAAAAAGCCGTTTACAAACAAGATGACCCTGGCCTTTGAAATACCGTAAGATCTCCTTGTTGGCCACCGGCAAGTGCTGCGCAGCTCACACGCGCGCCGGGGTGTGTGGGCTGGTTGCCTACCTGGAAACTGGCGGTGGGGAACTAGATCAACAGGGTAACTAACTAGGTAACTGGGTCAACAGGGTAACTAACTAGGTAACTAGGTCAACAGGGTAACTAACTAGGTAACTAGGTCAACAGGGTAACTAACTAGGTAACTAGGTCAACAGGGTAACTAACAAGGTAACTAGGTCAACAGGGTAACTAACTAGGTAAATGGGTCAACAGGGTAACTAACCAGGTAACTAGGTCAACAGGGTAACTAACTAGGTAACTAGGTTAACAGGGTAACTAACTAGGTGACTAGGTCAAAAGGGTCACTGGGTCACTAGGTTAACGAGGTAATTAGGTAACTAGGTCAACAGGGTCACTAGATCAACAGAGTTATTGCCTTCATGTTGTTTTTGCCCTCGTGTTATTACCCTCATGTTGTTTTTGCCCTCGTGTTATTACCCTCAAGTTGATCAGAAGTCGCAGAGTAGGCCATTCCCTTGCGTCACACCCCGCACCTCTGTAAGCTTGCTGTACAAGTTTCCTTCTATTGCTGTCTGAGGGCTCAACACCTCCACCACTTTTCCGCGATTGTTAACGGTTGCTTTATTAGGTTTTAAGTAGCAGAATTGGGGAATAGGTTTTACTGCTCAAACCTGTATTTATCCTCCCTAAGAAATATGAGAAATGTAATTGAACGATAACGTTTTACCTGGTATGATAACAATTATTTTTCAAAAAAGGCTTGAAACAGATGAAATGTCATTCATTTTTGCCGGTACGTGAATGAATGTTTACCTATTGGTACACATATGGCCCAATTCGTGGGGAACGTGTTGAATTGCTTCTCCGTTGCCTAATTCTTTCAGCATCAGTTAACACAAACTTCATTTTTACGGTTGTAACAAAACAGCAAAATGCGGGCAATGAGAATTTCTCTGATGAGTCGCCCAGTTCTCTGAAGGGTTGGAGACAATTTGAATAATCCAAGAAAACTTTCCAAATTCATGATGGATAACATAATAACACAATAATACGTTCGCTAATTTTCCTAAACTACAGTAAAGGTCAATTACGTGAGCACATTTTGACCTTAACGTGAGTAATTTTTCATAATTTTTCAGTAATTTTTCATTTACGTGAGTAATTTTTCATAAATTTTCATTTCCGTGAGTAATTTTTCATATCATAAAACCGGAGAAAAGAAGAGAAAGCGAAAGGTTCTCGCAGCAACATCCGGCAGGTGGCGACTATTGCGCGTTTAACGCCTTTAATGCCGTCAAGATCTCTTCTCAAATTTAATCAAAGGAATTTTCTGCCAGACCAAAAAGCCTTAATGGAATTTTAATCGACGTTGCACACTTGATCGTAAGATCAATCGCCAAGGTGAGCCCAAAAGACGATAAGACTCCACGAGAGATGAAAATTTGAGATTTTTAAATTCCTTTCAGCGGAAGGAGGTGTTCTAGAAATTTGAATTGCTACTATGAAATGAACGCTGCTTCATTATGCTGACTTCCTAGTCTTCTACTTATGGGTATCAGAAGTTTTGCATTAGTATGTTATTGTCGTGAGTTCAGTAAACATGTATTAATTGGTCTTCGTGAAAATAAGTTTCAATCAAAATGAACGGTAGCTAAAAAGCTTAATGTGGAAAAAGATTCACAACTTACTCATGACAGAGACAAAAAATGGCTCAGGAAGGAAGAGCTATAGTCTTCTGAAGATGAATTTCGATTGTGTGGTTAAGAAATGGAATCAGCAGTCAAGTTCGCCTCATTATTATTTACTCCATTGTAAGCATCCATATGTAGACAAACCCATTTCCCGGGGATCTTGGAGCAAATAAAAAAAATTTTGCCATGTATAAATTGACTTAGAATTGATGACCATTATAGAAATCTTTTGCAGCTCAGATTATAAGTGAGACCAAACAATTTTGATTTTGTCAAATATGATTTGATGTTTTTCAAGGGTATGAAAAATAGAATTAATGAAGCAAGTTCCCTAAAGCTACTATGGTTTCAAGAAAAAATCAGAATAACAGTGTATTTTCAATAAAGATGATACAAAAAGCACATCATTGCTTTTTAAAATATCTTAAAGGAGGACCCTTAGATGATACGCAAACATGGGTATTGTAATATCCATGTCACTAGTCGATACAATTAATTGATGGCAATGTATTCCAATTGTCGTTCAATCTAGGGTTGATAATTTACGTAACTACAATTAGGAAAGAAAACATAATTTCAGTGACGATGCTTCATTGAAAACACTCTTTTTAGCGCACACTTGCATTAAAATACGATCTCAGGGACTTGCTGTATATTGAATTATTTTTGAAACTAAAACGGATGGATCAAAATAATTCTGCGTCTACTGCAACGAGATTGACATTCAGAGCTATATTTTCACTCCTACGTATCAACTAGTATGCTAATCAAGGGGCTCGGAGATCATGATGAAAAATAGCCTCAGAACTTCTCGAGGGACTTCTCGCTTTCAAGTTGAAGAATTTGATATGCCTACCCTTGAATGCGACTTGGTCCTATGCTCTCGTCCTTGAGTCTACCTGGCTTTAATATTCCAGTCCTTGACTCTGATTGGACCCGACAACCCTAGCTCTCAAGTATGCAGAGAAGAGCGCGGTTCTTGTGATTATGACCTTGAATATAAAAGAAAAGCTCGAGACATTGTGTGATCGTACACAAAAATAGGCATAACCCCCCCATTATTTGAGTTACACCTATGTGAGTATTTGAGTTACACCTATGTGAGTATTTGAGTTACACCTATGTGAGTATTTGAGTTACACCTATGTGAGTATTTGAGTTACACCTATGTGAGTATTTGAGTTACACCTATGTGAGTATTTGAAACCTCTATGACATTGGGCTTAATTCAATTGATTTTGGCTGCTTCTACAGAACGATCTCTTATACCAAAAGTTTTGCAACACGAAATCAGCAACACTACCACTCAGTTTTCTTTGGAAGATTTTCCATAGAATAATTAGCTCAATCATATCATTGATATAACAATTATCATTGTTATATCATAATTCGCTCAACACCCTCATGTCATTGTTACCACATAGTTTTACCCACAAAGCTTTACCGTGCCCGAGTTTTTCAAGGCCGCGAGCATCAAGTATTATCATTTCGGTGCACCAATATTAACTCACTCAGTCACCAAGTGTAGTTTGAATCGCGTGACAGCCCTCCACATGCCCTTCGTGAGCATCGAGCTCATCCGAGAATGCAAAAATAAAAATGTTTCACAGTGCGCAATATATAGCTAAAACTGCATCAGTGTCACACGAGCACCTCCATTGTAGAAGCGAACGTCGAGGAGCACTGATGACGTGCGACACCCACCTGGATAAATAAGATTGAATCAAGCAAGGATGAACTGCAGCTGCTTTCACGGCTCCAAACACACACCTTTGATGACCCCTCTTCTCCTGATACCCTCATTTTCCGGTCACTGTTAAAACGATCGAACTAACTGCTAATTGAACGAGCTAGCGAATTGATATTGATTCAAAATGGTCAATAAACAAGATAGAAGTACTATCGCTGCACTATGTAATTACATCCCGAATATAATTATTTATCTTTTGGTTCAACTTCGCCATGGCAAAGTCGATCTACTTGGTAATGTATGACCATTCGTGTCAAGATATGACCATTTGTTGTAACGTTTCTTCCGTTCTTTGAGTGAGCTTACATCCTAAATGTTTCTCAAGCATTACTTTCATCGAATGGATGATATTCATATCGGGAAACTCAGCTGGCCAGTCCAAGAAATCGACGCGACGAATTCGGAACCATTGCTGTACTCGACGGGGTTTTTGTTTTGGACCTCTGTCTTGGCAAATAAATTTCCGGGTCAGTGTCGCTCGTTCAAGGTGTGCTGTTGTCTCAAGTGTGCTCTCAGGCTACCTATCTATCGCTCCTTGATTAAGATTTATGCTTTACATGGAGTACATTTCAGTGGCGCTAAAGGCTTTTCAAAACAGACACTAATTCCGCCATGCTTCAAACTTAAAGCTTGTTATTTTAGTTCAAACCTGCGGCTTGGAAGCCCAAAAAACTTCAGAGAAGGCCCATTAGACGATAAGAAACTGTGATGGAAGCCTTCTTTTTGTTGAACTAGTCGAAAAAAAATGATTGAGGACAATGTATCCCTACAGTTGCTTAATCTAGATTTGATGATATATAAGTAACTACAATTATAAAAAAACGATTCGCGTCACAGTGTATAGTTGAGAATACTCTTTTTGGTGCACACTTGCAGTGAAATTCGTGCTCAGGGACTTGCGGAATAAGTAATTTGTTGAAAGTGAAACGGGTGGATTAAAATAATCTTGCGTCTGAGGCAGCGAGGTTGATATTCAGAGCTGTATTTTTATTCCTACGTATAGACTAGTATTCCAATCAAGGGACTCGGAGAAAATGTCTTTTATCACGCTGTGAAATTAGGATATTTCCATGCTAGAAATAGTGGCGCAAAACAGTCTACCTGAGTCAGAAACATGAAAATGATTATTCTTCTACAACGGCCATCAAGACATGTACAACATAATTGGAGTGATACGTGAAAGTGACCACCTAGATAGGGTTGACACAACATACTCAAGAGCGTATAATAATTTGCATCACACACGACTAGCAAGAACATTTAGGACGTGAATTGAAGAAGAAAACATTAATGTTCTATAAAGTTATCAAATTAGAAAAAGTGACGCTATTTTCGAAACATGATGCAAATGTCTTTAATTGAGAAACATAAATAGGTGCCATGACGGTCCAGTTTAATGCTTGAGGGCAAAGAATGACACAACTTTTCAGCGAGGGATCGGTCGCACTCAATATTCGCGACGCCACGGCGGCACAACGACCATGGTATAGTCTACGATGACAACGACCAACCCTCAGAAAGATAGACAAGTGTTCACATTTGGCAATGCGACTCTCAGCGCCCGCTCGCCCAGCACGAACCGCCAGTAGCAAACGTGTCCGTGTCTGTGGAGCATGTGCTGCGAGGAGGGTATGTTTCGATCTGACTGCTTCTGAAACGACGCTGCACCTCAAGTTCACGTACACTGAAAGGGAAAGGAAGAGAACTTCGTTGGTGTTGTGACGATTTCGTTGCGCTCGGTTGGAGTGATGAGCGAAGGCAGTGATGCAAAAATGCTAAGAAAATCAATGGGTGGATAGTTGTGTTCTTTGATTAGCTGTTAGTGTGTTTGCAGAAGGAGGTCTTGTCGCATAAACATCAGTGGGTTTCAGAAGCTGAGATTATAAAGAATAAACGACACCTTATCACCCACGTGAGATATGAGTTTCTGTTTAGTATCTCTCTTGATTGCATAATTGAAAGGAAAAATGTGTCTCTAATAACCCCACAGCCTGCAGATTAGTTCATTTGCAAAGTAAGTTTATATGTAAAAGAGACCTTCTTGATCCCTAGGGTCAGTGCATCAAAATGCATGCGACCTCTGGGTGTCAACGCACAAACGCACGCTCGAGCTTTTGGCACACAAAAGACAGGGTCGGTACTACCACACCTACTTCCCAATTTTGGTCGCTGAAGCCAATTTACAAGACGGCCTTGCAGGCTTCAACGCAGTTTGCTTTAAATAATTTTGTTTTAAAGGTGCTGAAATGATAATGAACGGAGTTTATAAAGTCTTAGGTAGGGTAACTGTAATACTTTAAGGTGTGCAATTTTGAACATTAGATTTATTGTCAAACGTGAGATAGATATTACAGAAAAAATGTAGTAATTATTTTGGAAATTTTCTGAAACTAGAACTAAGTTCAATGAGTGATTCGTTTTCTTGAAAATGTGTGATTTAGTTATGTACATGTTTTTTAAATATACTGGGAGAGAAATAAATATGAAGAGGTGAGAATTTAGACTCACAAAATATTTGAAAATATTATCTCAGGGATCAATGAATGCATCAGCCATCCAACTCTCAATGGTTCCTTGTCTATCTATGTTATCTAAAATCAACATTTGCTGTTTTTTAGTATATGACGCTGATTAGAGCTCATTCGAACTTCTTTAAAAATTCTACCAGAATAGAATTAGCGTGGTACGGATTGGGCAAAATAATAATAGTTTTGTGGATATTCGCAGCGAGGCATTTCAAAATCGCAATATTTTACTAGATCCCATAATTTTTGAGCGTTGAAACGTTTAGATAAAGGCTCATCAGGTTCCATTAATTTCGTCATGTTCTGCGAAACAGTCACGCATGAGCAACCAAATTGAAGTTCATTTCCAGAAACCTCTGCGAGGTCATTTGAACTCAAGCCCTCTCAGTCATCCCTGTGAGCTTACTTTAAGACATCCTAACATTTATAAATTTTGATTAAATAGTTCAAAATCCCCTACAACCATGAAACAAATGATTTACCGTGCAACCTGGATGTTCGCCTTCTCGAACGTATGCAAGAGAAATTTTTTAACGATTATAGAGTATTCTATTCACTTTTACTCTCTTGTCCTAAATATTTTAAACCAGAAAAGAAACACAGGTGCTTTTTTTCAGATCCAACATAAAACTATTAAGTTCTTTTCATTTGTGTGATAAGAATTGACTACGCGGTTTTACGTCTTCACGGAATGGAAAGCTCACGGCATGCAAACTCCATAGCTCGTTTGCCAAATCCATATTTTCTGTCCATGTACTCAAATGCCGTATTCTTCAAATGAAATTTAGCAATTGAAAACGCTCAGCGTTTGGCCACGTTGCGGAGTTGACTTTTATCAACCTATTTACATACTTCGTAAAAATTTAGGTGAAAAGAAAAATTTCAATATTTTAGCATGAAAATTGCGCCACCCGATCATTCTGGCCAGAAAAATGTCTTTGCCAAACTGCTGTGAAGTGTAAAGACGTCAATGGAAGAACATTGGCTGCTGCTCTGGGTTACCGTGGCCGAGTGGTTACGAGAAGGTGTCAGCAGTTCAAATACCGGCGCCGCGCGATGATTTCTCCCCGTTGGGAAAACGCAAAACTCAGGCAGAATTCCCCCACTCCACCCAGGTGTCAGAAGTGGGTACCGGCTTGACAAAGGGTAATTGTCATTGCGTCCTGGTGTTAGTTATACGACATTCGTAAAACAAATGTACAAGATGATATGTATCAGGCTTGATTGATTGGAATAAAGCATCCCATTTTGTGGTGGCATGCTGTTACATGTAAAAGATTGGCTACTCCAAATTCTTTTGACGTGTGCTCTTCTGAAATTCAGTTATTCTGTTGTGCGTAGTATTATTGAGGCCATATTGATCGGCGGTATGAAAGTATTATTCAAAATCCTGTGCAGTAAGGTATTAAACTCACTCCTTTGGATAGTTCAGCTAAATAAGTAGGAGTTTCGAGAGCGAAAACACAGCTATTTTAGACCCCCTACCATTTTTTCAAAAGATCCTGTGACGGTTCCGCTTTTATCATTTTCCTGTTTGTTCTATCTACTGTTCAAGTCAATATTAATTGCTAAGTGTTCCGAGAAAACAATATTCTCCTAACCTCACCTAATAAATGAATAAGGTTTAGTATAACACTTTGTTCTTGTGTTAAACATCGTCTCATTCGTAAATCACACATTGGGATTAAAAATATTTCACTTATTCCCTTTTTACGATTCTTTATTGATATTTACCTTATCTAACCTTATCTAACTTTTATCTGCACGAGTCGAAGTTAGGAAAACATGACGTATAATTCGATGATCGAAACGACATTTACGTTAATATTCTTGATTTGATGTTAAATAGCGGTTTGTAAATGACTTCGTTTACAGCGAGCGTCATGACTTGATCAAGACTAATAGCAGCTCAAGTGTTGTGTTCACTCTCAAATGTTGTAGTATGCAGTTGTGAATTACTACAGAAAAGTTTATCGTGAAAAATAAACAAGTGTTCGTCACTTGTGGCACGTATCATGAAACTAAATCATTTCCACTAAATCATTTTGAGATGGAATGCGCAATTCAAGACTCTAATTTGGCTACGTCTACCTTGTCTTAGTTCACCAACATGCCACAGTCACCTCAAATTTTTACGTTCTTGTAATTGAATTGTATCCAACAGCCCTATTCAACAGCCCCATTCCTGTTGACTGCTACCTAACCCCTATGTGAGACTAAGACTGCCGTGCGAACTGCTAAGTGTTCAGAGTGAAAATAAAATCAGAATTCGCATGAGTGGGGATAGAAAAAGAATACCTGCGGATGTCCAGCACACTTGAAGACTTAGTGGAAGACACAATTGTTGCCAGCATACTTGAAGACTTAGTGGAAGTCACAATTGTTGCCAGCACACTTGAAGACTTGTGGAAGACACAATTGTTGCGAGCACACTTAAAGACTTAGTAGAAGACACAATTGTTGCTGGCACACTTGAAGACTTGGTAGAAGACACAATTGTTGCCTGCACACTTGAAGACTTAGTGGAAGTCACAATTGTTGCTAACACACGTAAACACTATGTGGAAGTCACAATTGTTGCCAGCACACTTGAAGACTGAGTGGAAAACACAATTTTTGCAAGCACACTTGAAGATTTGGTGGAAGGCACAACTGTTGCGAACTCATTTTCCGTATTTCAGCGAGAGTAAGACCCAACTGGGAACACCTGCGTCATTTAGCCTGCAGACGATGACTTGGCAGAGGGAATACCTGAGAAGTAAGGGAAGAAAGAAAGACATCATGCAGCCCGAATGGTCAATAGGTCAGAAAGTGAGTGTGAAGCATAACATTATGGTAATTTTAAGGAGGAAATTAAAAGCGAACAACCAACCGATGTATTGGAGTTTCAAGACGACAACGTGTTCAATGAAGTCGGTTACCATTTACAGACCGTTTAAATTAACTTGTCCGATTAAAGGATAGACGTACCCTGGAAAGGAAAGACGAGAAAACTAAGGATCAATCAACCAAGCTAACCGAAGTGAACTATGTTTCAGTTATAGGCACGTTGCTTTGTTCAAGAACAGGAATCTCCCCCTGCTCACCCAAAAGATAACGAAGATATGAATTGTATAGTAAGAATATAGAATTGTATAGTATAGTATAGTATAGTATAAGCCTGCATGCAAACATGCAGGCTTATACATAGAATAACCAGTCGACACGCCGACGCTGGGCCTCCATTACCCACAAGGAAAGTTATACCAAGCGCCACCGAAGGAGTAGAGATGCGCCGCGTATTCTTATCTAAACAATGTTCAGGTTCAGTGTTACGTTTTACTAGGACACTTTAATATTATGTATTCTTTTAATTCAAGATAAGTAACAATATGATCAATATAATAGTTTCGTTACAAAGGCCTAATTTACGTACCTATTTGTCGCCTTCAAAAGGGACCATAAATAAGAGCCTCTATGAAGCTTTTAGAAAGAGGAAAATAGAGTAAGAATAGTTCCACTCTATTATACCGAGTAGACAGTTAATTGGTTAGGAAGCATGCAAAACAAGCATGGCTTAATTTGAATTAGGTAATATTAAGACATCGCCTCGATTAAGTTTAAGTTTAAGTCAACTCTACTTCCAAGCAGCCAATGGTTTTAGGTTAATTTTAAAAGTGTAAATTCTGCGTATAGCAGCCGTAAAGTTAATCTGCCACACGGGCATCCAGAGGGTCACAGCCAACTCTTCTGCTTTAGAGTAGTTTTATTTAATTTGCTCTAATGTGAACGATTAAAAACCGGCATTAAGCCAAACTCATGAACAAACTAAAGAGTGGAACAAAGAGGCGCAAGCATGCAAAAATAGAACTCAATAGAACGAAATCACAGTCACACAAACTAAATGTCAAAGCGGAAAAGAAGAAACTTAACGAAAATGAACTTAATGTGCTAACAAAGGGCTCTCAAAACGAATCTGCCACAGCCTGCGCAGGAACCTCCTATCACACCGCCAATTGCAGGTGTAAAACAATTGCCTGCATTCAAGCGCACGCTAAATTTTCTAGTTCAACTCTGAAGGTCCCGGCTTAAAAATAAAATTTTCAATAACATAGGGTTGGGAGGAAGCCTTTCTTTTGCTTTGCAAGCGGTATCGCTATGCACACAAGATAACCGTTTCATGCAGAAATGTCGAAAGCGTAATTTTTCTTAGCTTTTACTGTGACGCGTCATTCTGTTCTGGAGGCAGTACCAGAGGAAGGTCCAAATGTTTTTTTAGAATGAATTATTGAAAGATGAATACATTCAATTCAGCATGATTTTTCCATTTGAATTTTTGGTGCATCAAAAAATTTGCGTAATTTTGATACAAAAAATTGAATGCCGCACTAAATATTTATCTAGCTGAACCAAGTGCGCTCAAACCGTAAAAAATAGTAATGATTCAAAAATTTTAAGATTTCGGAACCGTATTGATTAGTGGCAACAACGATTTTTCTTAATAAAATACTGGCTATTTTTTAGCTTGAAAAAAGTTGCAAAGCTATTCTACGCTAACACAAAACCATGTATTTGGTTGTTTAATAATTTTACGTTGCGCATAAACAATTTACATCTGAAAATACGTGAAATTTTGATTCATTCTATTTCATATCTTGTTCTCTAGCTTGGGCCGGTGAAAATTGTACTGTAGAGGAAATGATAAGTAAAAGATAACGAAAGCAATTATGTGCGCTGATCTATTTTTTGCATCAGAGATCTTATTCCTTCCTATATCAGAAATGTTGGCAGGTCAGAAATGTTGGCTTTTTCCATGACAGAAATGTTCGCTTTATCGATATCAGATACGTTGGTTTTTTCTATGGCACAAATGTTACCTTTTTGTGAGTCATAAATGTTTATTTTTTCTGTGTCAGAAATGTAGCTTTTTTCTATGTCAAAAGTTTTGGCCTCTTCTGCAACAGAGATCTTGTTTTTGCGTCAAC
>JACJUY010006917.1:26998-47547 GCA_014220935.1 Platorchestia sp. MABIK
TTGTGGACGATGTCAAAGGATACCTGCATCAGTTCGATCGTGTAAAATCTACCCTCAACTCGTCTTTCGAGAAAAACAACTCAAGCTTTTTCATCGCTTTTCCATCATTATCGAGTTGAGTGAAAGGTTTTTCATCTTCTTAACCAAAGAAGAGGGAGTGAATGAATGTAGAAAAAAGCATGTGGAGTAGAAGAAATTCTTTTCTCCCTCGTCAACTCATTTTCTCCCTTCAATATTAACGCTAGAGAGCAGCCCTCTGAGGAAAATACCGCAAGTACCGAGCTAGGATAGAAACCAATTTTCTTACAATGTTATTATCTCACATATTTATTAACTAATTATCTAACACACTTACAATTATCCTTAGAATAAGTGCGACGTTGCGAATACCGAACTAGGATAGAAGCTAATTTTCTTTCAATTATCGCACATCATTATTAACTAATTATCTTACACACTTACAATTGTGGACGTTAGTAATTAGAGTGGCGGTTATTAACTTATCAGGTCAAGTCACATAATTATTTCTTTTCCTGAGTGCAATAGACTTCAGAATAACTTTAATCACTAAAGCAAAGCCACAGATAGTTCACTTTAATGAAAACCCTTAATTTTTTCTCTCTCAGAACGTTATCGAGCCAGTTTGTACAAAGTAGCACAAGTACGATTAATTATACCTGCAGTGTTTTCCATTCTGAGCATCCGCATTGACTGCTGTCATTTCCAATCTATTCAACTTGCATTTACTGTATGTTTGTTGATAATTTAATCTACCTCTGTACCGTTCAGTGGCGACCTGCAGTCATTACCGCTTGTGTAGTCCGTAATGACACATTATGGTATTTTTCACTCCATGAACAATATGCGGTGCTCGACAGGGTAATTTTGCGTCATGAAAATTGGTCGCATAACAACCGATCTCTGTAGAAAACAACCAACGATTGTCGGTCAGTTTGTGTAGAACGCATTGCCAGCACAATGGGGCCTCAGCGTGCACTTCGTTTTTACCGGGGAAACAGGAGCAGGTATTCGACATCAACCCAGTCTAACTTTTTCGCCGCCTGCATGCATGTTTTTCGCCGCCTAAGCGATTTAAGCGATTAAATTGCTTAGGCGGCGAAAAACATGCATGCAGGAGGCGAAAAAGTTAGGCTGGGAAACCAATGTTTTCTCTCCGGCATTTAGTGAACCTATGTACATGGACAGGGTGGCCCAGAAGTAACTGACACTTTTAATTTGTTAATAAAAAGAAAACTATGAACGCTAAAAAGTTGAATGTTATTTCATTGGAAAGAATTACAATTTTATAGTTTATTAACGCTATGTTTTGAATATAATATCCTTTAAATGGCAGCCATGGTTGTTTTGACATATTAGGACTCTTTTCCTTGTTGCATCCATAATGCTCCTTAGAGTATCTGGCGAGAGTTAAGCTATTTCGGAAGAAATGTTGTTTTTAAGTTCATGAAAATTTGTTGGATTTGTTCATGAACTCGTGACTTGAGGTAGCCCCACATGAAGAAGTAGCATGGGGTCAAATCTGGAGAACGAGGGGGACACTGGATGTTTCCAAATCGTGAAACTAAGTGATTTGGAGAGCAATCTCTCGACAATGTTATTCTCTTCTTGTGTTTTTCTGCTTGTGTAATTGTGTTTTTAGAAGGACTGATCCTTGTTTGAAATGGATTCTGTAGTCACGTTGCACTTCTGTTACTGGCGTCGTCTTAATGTAGGATTGCAGAATTCTGATTCCTTCTTCTTTGCTGTAGCGAACCATTATGAAAATTTGAGGTTATGAAATGAAGCAAAATTTCTTCAGTTTACATGCTAGCTGAGTATATAGGATACCATATAATAAACTATAAAATATTATTCTTACAAATAAAACAAGTTTCAACTTCCTAGCGTTTATAGTTTTCTTTTTAATAGCAAATTAAAAGGGTCAGTTACTTCTGGGCCACCCTGTACTGCTGGAGAACACGAATTTTTCCGGAAGTTTATGAGCTGAAAACGTGGCAATTAATTGAACAGAATTTACAAACACGTAAATGTGAAACAGTATTGTGTACAACCTTGTGAAATTTGCGCTAAATATACGAGATGATCTAGTGTATAACTGGGATGGAATTTGCGCACGATATACGAGATAATCTAGTGTATAACTGGGATGGAATTTGCGCACGATATACGAGATAATCTAGCGTATAACTGGGATGGAATATGCGCGCGAAATGAGATAATCTAGTGTATAACTGGGATGGAATTTGCGCGCGAAATACGAGATAATCTAGTGTATAACTGGGATGGAATTTGCGCGCGAAATATAAGATAATCAAGCTTATAACTGGAATAGAATTTGCACGTGACATACGAGATTATTTAGCGTTCAATGTGAATGAAATTTACTTGTAATATATGAGATAACTTGAATGAAATTTGAATGTGTTTTAAATTTCGCATAAATTCGCAACCGTTAAGCGGGTTGTAGAGCGCACAATTTAACTAAAACCACGCCTGAAGTGAAAGTCAAAAGAGGCGCACAGCAGAGGAGAGAGAGATGGGAAAGATATCGCGTAGGTTGTGGCTAACACACCTGTACTTCTTGGCTCCAAATCCAAAAAAAACTTAATTTGAATTTTACCTCATTCTTCCCACTCAGCATGTGTTCCGCCATGCCCCGACACACCTGGAAGACTCGCTGCAGCTTGCAGCGAGTGCAGGTCATCAACGTACATTCATTTGGGACCTTGCGTATCACACTGAATGACACACGAAGAGGAATGTCTCACTAACATTAACATGCTTCAAATCCACACTGGCGAGACAACATTCCATACGTCAATGCCGTGCGTTTGGAAGATAATCGAGCACCTCTTCAATTCAGGCTGTACTTCCGGGCTAGTCACCCGTTGAATGACTACTTCATCGTGACGTCTATGCATTGGGCCAAGCTTCAAGTCAGCACAAAATACCGCACTTCCACACCACATGAACCGAACGTTATGTTCTTTGGTTATATACTAGATTTTAGTTCATTTCTTCTTTCTGGGGGATTCTGTCAATTTTGGGGGATTTTGTAATTGTGGGGGGTACTGTAAATATATATAAAAGGCGAGTCTGACGTTGTTCGCTTGTGAACAAACGAAGAGTTCTGATCAGCAGAAATTAAAAATTCACTGAAAATGCAAATTATCCATTTTCATCCATATCATATCATTATTACCTGAAACTATTTTGTTTTTCATGTTCCGTACTAGCAATCAATGCATGATAATAATCGTGCGTGATATCATCTCATATATCTTATCTTGCGTATTCCAATTTCGTAAATTTTACTTCTTCTTTGCAGGTAATTTTGATTCCCGTTAGAGACTGTATTCTCCCCTATATTGCACGCAATTTTCATTCAAGTTAAACGCAATATTGCTCGCAATTTCTAAACTTGAAATTCTGTTCAAAATCAGTTGATGGGCCATTTGATTCTTAAATAAACCAATTAGGCATTTAATTTTTAAGGCTTAAAGCTTATAATTTTTAAATCATTTATTTTTAAATGCTTTCTGGCCTTCATCTTACAAATAACATCTCTCATTTTAGCAATAAATACTCAACTTGCAATGAACATCCCACACGATTTTAATAATAACCCATCATACAATGAACATCCCACAGGATATTTTTAATTACCCATCACACAATGAACATCCCACACGATATTTATAATTACCCATCATACATACCATGAGCATTCCACACCATGTCTATAATTACCCATCATACAATAAACATCTCACACGATATTTATAATTACCCATCACACAAGAAACACCCCACAAGATATTCATTATTACTCACCTTTGAATGAGCATTCCACACCATGTTATAATTACCCATCATACAATGAACATCCCACACAGTTTTAAAGAAAATCCCATTCCACATTGAACTTCACAAAAGCCCCCGGCGTTGTGTTACGCTGGCACTCTGTGAGTTCTAGCGCTGGCAGACGATGTGCAGAACACTAGGTCAAGAAAACAAGTCAGAAATGAGACAGATTCTTCAGTAATGACTGAGCAATGACCGACAATTGAAATAATTAATCATTAAGTATTTATTTGGAAAACGTCTGAGGTGAACGTGTAAAAAGTTATTATACCAGTGTTTTATTTTCGTTTCTGGTCTACTAGCAGAATGGCTATTAATCTTGCCTCCTACTAACTTGCTGGATCTGGTTTTCACGTTGGTATTGAACTAAATTAATGGTCTCATGGACATGAATTTAACGTTCAACATTTAATGTTTGATTTTTTATATTTTTCATTTAAGATTTAGTAAAAATTAATAGTCTCAGAAAAATGCCACCATAGAAGACGTAATTCCTTTTAAAAATGAGTTGAAAATTTGTAACATTAAATTTTTTAATTCAAACACTTTGAATTTTTATTTGACTTTAGCCATCGATATCTTTTGTACGGAAACTTTTGTGCATGGAAGTTCAAAAAATGATTCATCAGTTTTTCGAAGGGATGATTCGGTTAACTGGGCAACGAGAGCCAGTCAAACTATGAGAGAGTTTGCTAAATTGAATGATTGAGTTTAACTTCGGTGCGAATGTGAAATAAATTCGCTTACTAAATTAACATTTTGCTGTAGTTGTAAATTCAATTCATCTATTAATTAATATTTATTTAGCAATACGTCTTAAAATCATTAGGATAATACATCCCAGTAAATGTGTCTTCAATTATAAAATCAATTTCCAAATTCGCAGTAAAGTTTAATTCAATAGAATGATCATCTTGAAATTTTGCAAGAAATAGGAGTTCAGCAGAATAAAAAATGAATCTATCGCTCTACCAATCTGGAGTGAACAAGCAATGTCCGCACGTGTGTGCTTTATCACTGCATACAGCATCAGACAGTCAAGGTTTGCGGTGAAGCGACAAGCTCTCATGCGTTCTGTTTGTACGTCTGAGTGACGTGCACACTGTACGAAGTACACACTGTACACCGTACATACTGAACACCGTACATACTGTACACCGTACACACTGTACACCGTACATACTGTACACCCTACATACTGTACACCCTACATACTGTACGGCAAATTTTTCGAGTCAAAGCACTCGTACATCCAAAATTACTTGGGTCAATATGTGCGTCAAAACGGACCCTCGGTAATTATATATAATTATCATTATTATAAATACGAGCGCCAAAGTCTTCACGCGTCAGGAAGCACAGCCGTCAGGAGCATGGAAAATGCAGTTCATAAAATAAAAATGCGTTGAAAAGAATTTTGAGGCCATCAAGATCCCGCATGCATTCACCATCGAATGAAAATGTAATCTAGCAGGTGCCAAATTACCGTTTTTCTATTAATTTCAAATCGTATCCAGCTAGTACTGAGAACTGCGCTTCTTTTGTCACTTATTCAAGCGTTCAATGAAGATTGCAGGCACTGAAAAATCATCAAAATTCAATTGCTTTGAAATCTATTTATCGATTGAAATAAAAGTACGGGACCATTACCTTTTTGCAAATGTTGTGGTTCAACTTCATCTGAACTTCAGTTTTTTTGTTCCAAAATAACTGAAGAAAAAACTTTCTTTCCAGATGTTCTATACTTTTTCACCAGTAAATCCCAGCACCATAATTCCAAGGAAGTGAAATACGTGTCCTACATGTTAGGAGAAAATTTGAAATCAATTCCTCCATTCAAAATGAAAATCCTCGCTTTTCATTCCCAGATCATCGATTCTACCTGATACTTGAGAAGATTTTCCAAAAATTCTTCTCTAATGTTTCCTACGTTGTTATCACAGACGCCGAAAATTGTCTTATGACGCGCTGATGAAGTTGAAATTTTGAAATTTTAATGCAATGAGGTTCATATATACACGACCACTTAACATTCTTCCCATCTAGACTTCCAACTAAAAACAAAGAAATTAACACTGCTCATAAAACAAGTGAATAACGTTGCTATGAATCTTGCAAACTTCTTATGTGCCGTACCCTCAAGCGTGAAAAATTCCAACGAATTAGCTTCGTGAAAAACAGTTGAACAGACCTTGTGCTCCCCTCAAGCAATCGTCCCAGCTCCGAGGAATGTTGCTCTCTTATTTTTCTTTTCTTCGCGCAGCTGCTACAAAAAAACACAGTTTTGGCCGTTCTTTCTCGCCTTCGTGCGCGATCACAGGAAGAGGGGAGTCTGGGCGCGAGGGGAGCGACAGTGAGGGCGCATATGTGAGGGGTACGCCAGATGCTCTGTTTAGTGACATAAACTCAACAAGCTTCTAACAAAATTTCGTAAACATACATAGTACCTAACGGGTATATGGAGCTTCTACAACAAGACTGTCTTGAGTTATTGATGTGTTGCAATTGACATTGAGGTAAATAAAAAATAGTATTCTCTTCTCCGTTATCTAAAAATTACGCCGATTTCACAATTTTTCTCCTCTATTATTGCATTGGAATTTTTGATACATCAAGTTCGATGCAAACTATTCTTCCCTCATGCGGAGCTGCACGCAAAACTGTAATAAAGATGGAGGTAGAAGTCAAGAACTCGTAGATATCGGAATTCCATAACATCGATGCGTTGTAGTTTTCGACATCTTGCTTTTTACGCGCACTCAAAACTCCAATAAATGATGTACGATGTTCTATGCCGGTACGTTCTATGAAATCATGATATAATGCACAGCGTATTGTTTCGGAACAAATGTGAGTGAAAGTTAGTGACTGGCGTTAGTTAGTTAGTTAGTTTCACTGGCGCTGTGAGTGAAAGTTAGTGACTGTTAATGCGATGGCCATTATTTTTGTTGCTGTGGTACTTGTGCATGATTGATGTCTGATGTCACGGAACTTGGTTAGCAAGCCAAGAACAGGTCAATATCTTCGTATCTTTTGACATATTACATTCTTTTATTCCACGTGCTGCATGCTCATCCACCCTATTGAAAAGTCGTTAGTTTGACATTCGAATGTTTTTGTAGACCATCCACAAGATACCTAGCTAAGATTCACACAGATGACATCGCAATAAAGCAGCGCACGCGGATGTGCACATCCATCAGATGCAAAGGGCGGGAGGATGGAACACTTATCAAGCAGCAGCCCTGGGTTGTGATATAAGAGCGAGCTGCCCCCTCCTGCGCTACAGCTGCCCAAACAAAGTCAAGCCTACATTTCCTTGCGCTAGTCATCCCTTACTCCTCGTTCTCTTCATTCCACATAATATTCATAAGAAGCATGAATGAAGCTGGTGTAGGTTATGTTGTAGAGGAAATGATAGAATCAACTACGCGGGTGATGCTCACATTCTACCCTTCGTGTCAAAAATAGTGGATAAGTAAATGAACATATTTTGCAGTTAATGTAGTGATTTTGAAAGCTGCCTATTGCAGTGAACAACCACTGCGTGATGAAGTTGATAGCTATTTTGACGTGTGAACTACTGTCCTTGGAATTTTTGTTATCGTGTTTTATTATCAACATCGAATCATAAACTTCTTTTCACAAACATAAAATTGAAACATTCATAGCGAAAAAACCCTATGTGATATTAAATCGTAGATTGTTGTGTCATCTCAAATAAAACTGATTTCACGCCACTCAGAGCGTCAGTTTCATACCAGTCATATTTACTCCGATAAATCGTCTGTTCCACACAATTCAGAACAACAAAATCACGTCAATCAGAACAACCGAATCACTTCAATCAGAACAGTAGAGTCGCTCCAATCAGAACAGCAGTCACGCCAATCAAGAGCGCAGTCACGCGAGACGCAGCGCGTGCTTCAGTCTTGTTTGAACTTCACTAAGATTGCTCCCCCAGACTGACAGCACTGGCGAACAGTAGAAGCATTGAGGACCATACCAGGTCAAGGAAGAGAGCGTACTACGTATTAATACATCACCATCATAAAAGAACAAAAGAACACGGGCACAGCTCAGCTAGTGTGTATGTCAAGGCTTCCTGTTCAGGAGACTGACACGTAGAAAACACGTCGTACTCTCCTGGCAGCGTAGCAAAATTGCCGAATTTTTATTTTTAACCTATTTCATTCATGTTTCTTTTACATTTTTAAGAAATAGCTAAGCAAGCCTTTCTTCCGCTAAACTAGTTAAGGTGTTTGTTCAGCTACAGGCTAGTTTTTTCGGTTAACCGCTGTGTGTTCTGCAGTTAGTTCCTCCTAGCTTTCTTCTTCAACTTTTATCATGTTTCATAAACTTATTTCAGTTTTAAATTTCTATACCCAACGATGCCAGGATGGGAAATCATTTATGCAAGAGTAATTCTCTTTAATTTCATTCTACATTGTGCCATTCTCTTTCCTCTCCCTCATATATCTCTTGGGAGCCTAATTAATGCGGTTATACAACCCGGCCCGTTAATCATCAGAGTCAAAGCTATTGCCCAACTGGTGGTCCAAATCTCCCATTCAACCCAATTTCCAAATTGGGTTGATTCAATTTCTGATTTCCATTTCAGTTGCCATTCAAGTTCCACGAATGGCAATTTGAAAAAGACTAGGTTATCCCGCCCACGTTAAAGCAAAAAAATTGTGTTAATAGAAGACTCAGTCATTGAGGTGGGATAGTTTTTCTTGGCTCTAATTTCATGGGTCGTTCAAACCAGTAGCTATAACAAAAGGGACTGGGGCATTCGGTTATACATAGAACATCGCGTCACTGCTGCCGGTGTCTCGGCGCACCTCCTCTCTACTTTGAATTTATTAAATTAATTATTGAGCACAGGTGGATGTCTCCGATGCAGGAACTTGGCGAATGCGTAACTGAAGGAAAATTTCGTGAATAACAAGGCAGTAACATTTTGATGGCTTAAAACATTAGGCTTGGATATAAAAATTTTTGTACGCGACTAACGGTGTTTAAAATTTTTAGAAGCAATTTGAATTTATTTGTGTTTAAGCAATAATAAACCAATTTAGCTCCCAACAAATTCGTGAAAGGTATTTGAATCTTTAAATTCATTTGTATTGCACATAAAATACAATGACACGCATAAACTCCAGTAAGTAACCTGGGGCGGTGAAGTGGATAAGGGTTCCATCTCAACAGCAGTTGAATATGTGTGGTCATACTTGAGCCAGCAGTGAAAACATTTAAAATCTATATAACTCTCAGTATCATAGTGGAAAATTGTTTACCGTATTTTACCCGGTACCTGTGCAATTTACACATGTAGAATATCATACAACGAGCGACTTCAACATGAATACATTATTATTGTTATTATTACTATTATTACCATTATCACCATTATTATTACCATTGTTTGTGATTGTAATAATTATTCGTTCACTCAACATGTGCGAGAGTCTCCTGAAAATATTATCTATTATCCAACGCCATCCAATTCTGACTTCTTAAAAATAAATTACAACGCAGCAATAATTGTCAAATCGACAAAATAGTCCCTGTTAATTCCTGAAACTAGAGAATCCGTCAGCTTCTGTGAAAACGGGTGTAATCTTTTTAATTTTTTTAAAAGCCAAAAATTAATACACCATTCAAATTCAAAATAGGTAGTTTTAAAAACAAGGGCCTGCTGATATATTAGGTACCTTGATAGTATATATAAATATATGTATAACACAACAGGTAAAGTTGACAAATTTTGATTCACTTTCAAACAAGTGAAAAACTATTTCCAGATCTTTAAGGGAGACGTGGAAAGTTACACAATTTCTTGGGCTCAGCTCGCTTTCCGAACTATAGGTAATTTCCTCTTCCTATTCACGAACAATGAATCAACGACCATTCCTGACAATTCATAACGTACAACATTTGCAACATTTGAGCAACATTTACAGCGACATCTGTGTATCTTGTGTTTTGCTTTGTTCAGTATCATCTTTTGTGGCAAGTAACTTCGGGGCATTCTGGGCAGTGTTGGAGAGGAGCAAGCAGAATTGCCTCTTTGATATTGATAGGAGCAACAGACACCCAGTGGGTGTGTGAGAGTGACAACAGTAACAGACACCCAGTGGGTGTGTGGGAGTGACATCAGTAACAGACACCCAGTGGGTGTGTGGGAGTGACAACAGTAACAGACACCCAATGGGTGTGTGGGAGTGACAACAGTGACAGACACTCAGTCGGCGTGACAACAGTAACAAACCCCCAGTCGGAGTGCCAACAGTAACAGACACCCAGTGAGAGTGACAACAGTAACAGACACCCAGTCGGAGTGACAACAGTTACAGACACCCAGTCGGAGTAACAATAGGAACAGACACCCAGTGGGTGTGTGGGAGTGACAACAGCAACAGACACCCAGTGAGTGTGTGACAACAGCAACAGACACCCAGTGGGTGTGTGACAACAGTAACAGACAGCATCTCCTGTGAATGCTGTGTTCTGTCACACAAAGCCATGCTACTCAAGGGAGCTCAAACTATACTCGTTATCACTCACTTGCTATCGAGGCAACGACCAAAATTGGTCAACTAACTGATAACAGTATCAGCAATTCAGATGAGTGCATTGTGAAAACTGACCCTATGCATAATCTCAACAAAATAAATCAAATCTTAACTCGATCTCACAAGATGTTTTCTTCGAAGGTTTGGCATCCCGATCATGTGAATTGTGAGAGCATGTGAGGAAGACAAGTGAGGGCAGACAGCGTTAAGAGTAAGCTTGCAGTTCTTACTCAATTCGTAGACAACTCCATCGCCGTGAACACGTTGGATGTGAAACTAGGACGTTGGCGTTCTTTGTAATGATTATTTTGGATGTAAAAATGTTGTAGAAGAAGTTGTAGGGCAAATCACACGGGTGCTTCGATGTCTTCGACTAGGAGGCGTACTGCGATATCAGGATCTTCCTAACACTCAGTGGGGAGACGAATGGGGCTCTCCTCATTTTCGTAGTGTTGACGTATTCGTAGATGAACGTCAGTAATGGTGTAAATAAATGACTGTACAAACTTCAGGTATGAGTCACATCAAAAATGGACGTTCAAGGCTTGCATAAAAAAGACATTCGGTGGGTGTGAATGCTAACTGTGACGGATACCAAAAGGATGTGTGTGACATTTAACTATGCTTTGCAAGCTCTCCTTCGCGTTTAAAAGGAATAACCTAAGAATTTCTATTTAAACTCTTTAATTCTGACAACGCCTGGTAAAGAAAAGCAATCACACGGAAAATTTATGGCGAACATCCGCTTTGCTGCATACGTCAGCAAAAAAAATTCGGATGTTCTGAGAGCACACTAGTAACTACTAATTAATATGTTATTTCAACATCAGTCACTTTCATCAATTCTGCTACGGGTGTGTTTTGACCTGTTTCAATTTCAACCGGCCTGAAAATAGATGTTACATTAGGAGGAAATTGTTGGTGTGGGCTCAAATTAATTATATGGCGTTGAACATAACTGAGAAGGAGCATTCGTTCAACCATGGCAGATATGTCTTGGTGGTTTTTTCTAAGAGCTACATGCCTACCAGTTGTTCTAAACCATACTAATAAGCAAGGACTTAATCGTCAATACCCCATCGAAAATCCTACTTTTTTAGTGTTTCAGAGACGCAAGAACACACCTGCACATGATACTGAGGTCTATTCAAGGGACGTGCAGCCAGTGGCGGTTATTCATTGGTTTCGATTACCCAAGCTTCATCATTAGGCCATGGAAACCGCTCATGAATAGCTCTGATTTGAGCCAACAAATCGCACACGGTAATTTGTTTTCGGAGACGCTCAAACGGTATCTCTCAGTATACAGCATCAAATTCCTCCCCCAGTTCTTTCAAATTCAGTTTTAAGATATAACATTCAATCATAAAGTGGTATGATTTAATCAGTTCTCGTTATTTTTAATTTTTCTGAAATCGATGCTCTCTCTTAGCTAAAACCGTTTCCTGAAATCGTCGCATGAAAATGAAAGAAAGTGTCTGAGGCGTTGTCACTAATTATCAATGCAGTAAAAAAGATTGGGGGAACCATCTCACGGGTAAAAAGTACTTGTTGGAAGTAGAGACAAACTGTACGAGATGTACGCATCTTCTGGTCTCTTAGAGGAAAATGATATCTGATAAAGGAAATTTTCATCACCACAGAACATAAAAAGGGTATTTCGTAAGAATTTCGAACATCGAATGGAACACTCACACCACTGCCTCATTTGAAATTCGGATGATAAAAGAGCTTACAAACTTCAACTTTTTTTAATATGCTTGCAGTGATAAAATTGGAACTGCTGATCACGATGAACACGTGAGACGGGCGATTTTGTTTGTTAAATAATAGTGGGTGTTGTCGAAGACATGCTTTCTTTTTATTCCCTATATGAATCTTGGTCAAATTTTACTGCATTACTGTATGCTCTCTTTGAATTTGAATTCCTGGAATATTTTGAAGAAAAGAATCCGACAATGTGAAACTCGAATAATTTTGTTGAAACATTGGCAAAATGGGTTTGTTTAGAAAATGATTTGAAAATGATCGCCAGTTTTGTTCGTGCTAACCTCCCTAAATCTATGTTTAAATTTTACTTCTCTAGCGTCTTTTGACTTTGCTCGCTATTATTTCACATTCCGTGTACTGCGTTAATTTTATCTCGTACTCGAGCGCCGAATGATTGATTACGCTGTTAAAAATGCGCTTCAATCTCTAGATTCTTTTTGTCTTTCTGAGAGTTTCTAAAAACTCCCGTTTAAATAATGTAACACTCCGGCCTCCAACGAGCTAAGGTAAAGATGGAGAGCTACCCGTGTTTCAAGGTTGTCAGAGTCAAAAACGCTGAGTGTTATGTTCAAGGTATTTATTTAAGTACGTGTACCACGCCTGAATGCGTGTTATAAGCTGAAGTCGTCTTCTGTGATACATTACAGAGAAATACACACTTATCTTATTTCACAGCTGTTCTGTTTCACACTCTCCAAGAGAACTGTAATCGTGACGTCAGTGTAATCGAAACCCCTACAATAACACGCTTGATAACCTGCAGTTATATAAGAGCCGTGATGCGTGTTACAAGAAAAAGAGTTACGAAAAGAAGCCCTAAAAATATACGAAATGATTTATTAAAACGGTTTACCAACCTCGCGCAACGAATATATGTGACTGAAAAATGATACAATCGAACGAGTGCTAAGTGCAAGTTTGTTATCTATCTGCATTACGTGGTCTATTTCCCTAAGTTTTAGCTGATCGTCTGTGTAAATAATCTTTCTTTCTACGTTTTAAATGGAAAAATTTTCATTATTTAGGCAGAATGACACCATGGGAAACTACGATTTATGAGTATTTTTAAATGAGTTATGACCCCATTTTCCTTGAACCATTAGAATTGACACTGACCTTATCGTCAGAACCAGCATCATTTGACTGGCTCTGGCATGAGGTTGTCCCCGATGCCACAATAGGGATTGAACTGCACTAGATAGATACAAAAACACGCTGACTACGTTTGCGCTGTCGCTACGATTGGTCAGTTAGGTTTTGAGTCGCAGAATTGAAAAATCGATTTTTCTGCTCGAATACTTTTTTATCCTCTCTAGCAAGTGTGAAGTACATAATGGTTCAATATCATTTTAGTTCGTTCGCCGAAATTTATTCTAAATAAAATTGTTGACTAATTGAAATGCTGTTCATATACACCGGTACGTGAATGAGCAATTAACCTAGCGGTACACATATGTCCCAATCCGTATTTAACGTGTTAAGGTACATGTTCGATTTGCAATGAAGCATTTAAGCTTTTTTATGGAGTGTGTCATCTATGATATGTGAGGTAGTTAAGGACAAATTTTAAGAAATTAAAATGATTGTTTCATGAATTTCACATACTAATTAATTACGATTCAACTATCGTATCTTCTTCAATTTCAATGAATTTTAAATTTCATAGTATCAGTGTTTAGAAAGCTAGGAAGTTGTAAATTAATTTCCACATAAGTGGATAAATTACCAAAATAAGAATAAAAAACTCATTTGTTCATGTTGTGTTTTTCTCGCACTAGCAGGTAATTTAAATTCATTTAATGTATTTTTAACGCATAATAGGATTTACGTGCTTCTGGCATAATTCCTGCTACTTCTTTACATATTATTTGTATCATCCCTTTCATTTCAGAGTACACTTCTAATTCCAAACTCGTGATCACTTCATCATACAAGAAGTGAATAGCTTTGCTGCATGCAGTCTCTATCTATATAAGCGACGTTTAGCCGATATTCTGAACAAAAAGTCTTATATTCGGGGGGCACTGGGTTCAAATAACTCTATACAGGGTGTCTCACAATAAAATCTCCCATTTTTGTATAAGTGATACCTCCAGTTCAAATTGAAGTGTTTTTAGTCTGCTTGTTTAATATATATTTTTGAAAATTTATTTTTTATTCGGATAGAATAAAATTGTTAAAATCTTCAGAACATCTACTGCACAGCAGAAAGTTGAAAGAACAGCGGTGGAACAACACGCTTTGTGACAAGGTATCATCGAAATAACATGGTTGACCTTGAGTGTCATGTAGGGTGTTATGTTGAATGTCATGTTGAGTATCATCTTGGGTGTTATGTTGGGTGTCATGTTGAGGGTTATATTGCGTGTCATGTTGAGATGTTGTCTTCAGTTCTTTGTGTGATTATTCTTCCTGAATTTCCTTTGTTTCTATTCACAATGCTTCTATGTTCGTTGAATTTCATCACTGTTCGATAAACTGTTTTCTTATCAGGAAGGTTTCTTTCAGGAAACTTTTCGTTAAAAGCTCTTCGAACTTGTTCACAGCTTTTAGTTGCTTAAATTTCTAACGCAGTAAAAATTCTTTGATCTTTCCTATCCCATGTCCTGTCCTGTTCTGTTCTACTCTAGTTCATTTAATATTATTGTGATAACTTCTATTGCAAAATCAACTTTTCGTTTCAGGTTCAAGCGCCAGGAATATTGGTTCGCGAGAGCTAGGTGTACTACAAGTCCACAAACATCAGAAGTGCTGCGAACTCTGCCTTCTTAAATTGATTCGTGTTCAATTTTAATACGTTACATAATGAGTTTGAAGCCCGAGCTTTACTTCTTCAACATTGCTGTCCTGGTTTTTCTGTGTCTAGGAGCACTAATGATAGGTGAGTGTCCTTTCATTTCCATGTCATAGTTTTTTTGTCACATATGTCACAGAATTGAAAATTCAGGAAAGTTACTTTTCTTTAATTAAACGAATAATCATCAGGAACTAGAAGAAACATAATGAGCTAAGCATTGAAATCATATTTATTGAAATTTCACAAAGTCAAAATATAAAATGACTATGGAGTTTCAGTTTTATAAAACTTTTCGGAGACCAGCTTCATCTTCAATAACTAGTCTGAAAAATTGAATATATCTGCATTAGCTGAATACAAGGACACATTAACATTTGCAATTACATTCTTGTAGGAAATTAACTATTTTCACTATTGCGAACCGATTTTTCTTTGGAAATTTTAAGCAATTCTAAAATGCACAAGTCAAAATTATTAGATGCAATGCGTAAGATATAAAACTTGTCTTCTGCTCTATGGTCACAACACTGCTCCCTCAGAAGGCGGATGGGCGAGTTTCGATATAGTTACAAATGCATGCAGTTCATGTAGTTTCGAGGTATATCCGATGCAACAGGATAGTATAATGTGTGGCGAATAATTATGGGAATTTGGGTAGCTTTAGAATTAATTTAGACAACACAAAATTTGATGACTCCACGTGAAAGCGCAAATAGTTGATGCGCGTAAATTGGATTAAATTCTTATAGATTTTTTCCCTTCGGTTAATGACCACCGATTAATCTCATTCTGTTTAGAACCATCGCATTCACTATGAGTTTAAAAACCACTTAGAAAATAACAATGAATCTTGATCTTCGTTGCAGACTGGAAGTACGTCATTAACGTCCCCCAAGACTCGGTCACAGTCAACTCACTTGCGTCAGAAACCAACGACGCTGCAGCAGTTCACAGTCGCTTACAAGCGTTGATGGCAGGAGAAGCTGAATTGGAGAAAGAGTATGAAAACGTTAACAACGAGCTAGTTCTGCTAAAGAAGATTCTAGCAGATGCAAAGATTGAAAAAGAAGTCAACAGCCGGAACACACATGAGGAGGGACATAAAATTAAAACCATCGAGAACCAAAACCACACGATACACGTGCCACAACCTGAGTACAGCGATGCTAAAGAACTCATTTTGCTCGTCAGTTCACTTGGTCGTGGAGGCAGCTCATGGACGGGGGAGCTGCTAAGCAGCATTAAGAAGGAAACCATGTTCGTATTTGAACCTCTGAAGATGGTCACTGACATCTACAGATCTCGGTACACTCCCGAGATTGAGGTTGACATTCTATCCAAAGCGTTTTCTTGTCACTTCACTGAAGATTTTTCCAACCTTCAAAAAACTTGGGCAGCAGTTTTCAGACGTTTCCCTGACACTTGTAGAGGAAGAGATTGTTTTGCTCTCAACATAATTAGCGATCGGTGCCGGAAGGCTCAAACCATCGTCACCAAGGTAAAGTTTGAGTAAATTTAAAAAATGCATCCAACGTTGATTCACAATAAATACCCTAAATTAATAGCAGAGTGTGAAGTTCCTGCCTCAGCCATTGGGAAGGTTAAAGTTAGAGGGCGAGGAAAGCAGTGCTCTGTACTGAAGTCATTGTTGCTATTTTGAGGTTGATTCTGGGACGAATTAAGCAAAAATAAAATAGTGTACGTGTGTTCTGTAAAACAAGAGTAGGAAATTTGCCGCGCACTAAACAAAATGAAAAAGGAAAGTTTAAACACAGATGGTGCAGGCAACATATCGGTCACAATGTTGCCTTTGTTGCTCTCGTTGGGTAGTAAGACAGTAGAATTTTAGTGATCATCCATTGTGATGCCAAAGGACAGCAAATCTGATGCATACTGTCGGTGCCAAATTATTGGATTGTATTATGATGCTAGCCGAAAGAGTTCAAAAGGTACTTCATCCCACTCATTCTACTTTATTAATCAAACGAAGTATGCGGCTTAGAAAAGATATTCCACAATTTTACTTGGACGTTTCTTGTAAGGTTTCAGCTCATCTCATGAGAGTAGACATGACAGCTGCTAACCTAGCACTTAAGTTTTTTACTTCAGGCTTCCTTTCATGTCCTTAAGGAATGGAAATACTTAAACTGAACCAGATTACGACGCTGAACTCTTTTGGATCAATGGAAAATAAGTGATCCGTTAAAAATATTTTTAACATAGATCAAAAAATTTGTAATTTTTCAATCCGTTCATCAAACATAGGCTAGAATATTTAGAAAATTAATTCTCTAAGATGGAGCAATAAATAATGGTGTTTATTTAAAAACGTAATTTACGACAAGCTGGAGGCGAAATAAAGCATGGTCAACTATGAACACGAGCTCTCAGATCAAGTATCACTGGCTTCGTCTACAAATCTAAGAGACGGTCAAGTTTCCAATGACTTGAATTGGCATCATCTATTTTTATGTAAATATGAACCGAGCGCTGCACCCACACACACACTGTAGAATGTGCCTTATGTTTTACAGACTATCCGACTTTCCTTGGAAAATGTTGAATTGTTGCTGACTCGGCCCAGTTTCCGGCACTTGAAAGTCATCTATCTTGCTCGAGATCCGAGGGCCCAAGTCTTATCGAGGTGAGTTCTTCAGTATAAAGTTCCATCCTTATCAGCAGTGAGATCAATGCATTGCAATTCCAAAAAAATCGATGCATAAAGCATGATACAGTATTTCCATTCATATTCTTCGTCATTAAAATCTTACGTGTCATTAAAGCTATCCATACTATTATTATACATATGTGTATAATGTTGTACGATTGCTATAACATGGTGGGTTATAAATATAGTTCTGCTTTGTAAGAGGTATAATAATATTGTTTAGTAGAGAATGAATGTAGTTTTCCATTGCAGGTAATGCAATGATGTTTAGCACACAAACTCTAGTTCCCCAATCCGATCAAGAGAGAAATTAAATTTAAAATGATTCACTTGAAGAAAAATTATTTGAAACGTAGCTAAAATGTATTTCTCTGATGAAACTAGTTAGTACTTTGAAACTAATTCGTCCAATGAAGCCGATAGATTTTTTCGAAAATCCTCCAATTTTTTACAGGATTGATGATATTTAAGGTCAAATTTCTTCTGAACTCTACCTTAATTATACCTTATGAGCAAACGCTGCGCTGATCTAGACCGCTCGACGGCTATTCTCGTAGGGGCAAGGCCGGCGCTACGCAACGGCTGCGCAACAGTGTCCCTCTAACCGTCGTAGCTGCTTTTAGGCAAATATTCTACGTGAAAAAAAAGAAAAAAAAAGAAAACCAGTTTATTTCCAATAAAGTTCAAACATGAAATGTTGGACATTGGTTTTCAAGCTATCTTAACTTTAACATCCTTAATTGATAATTACAGATTGGTATCATAATGCCCATGGAAAATGTCGAAACAAAAAAGTGATTGACAGATAAGCACAACAAAAATGAAGCAAAGTGAAGCGAAGTTCAGTCACACGGCAGCCTCGACCACAATCTAAATTGCTGGGCTGACCTGCTTCACTGAGGAAATTGACGCGCTGAAATGCGCTGCGCGGGCCGTGCCGAATAAATCTATGCTTGGGATTTTCAACAGGGTTGCATGTAGGGAAAACGTATATCATGACATGTGTTCTGAAGTACGACTACATTTATTTACTTTGTGGCATTGAGTGAAACCAACAGAGCCTCATTCTTACATTTTTTAGACCTTTAATGATCTCATTCAAAAGCACTTCTTCTAGGATAGTGAAGAAACATCAGAAATATTCTGGCAAAATACCCCCCAGAAAGACAAAAAGGAAGTTCCGCTCTATTGAACGGAAGAGAAATATTTTGTGTAATATCGATAGCGTAAAAGATCTCGTCTTCATCGAGACATGTAAATCGTACTTTGAATTCCCGACAAATTCAATAAGAATTGTAAATGATACACAGACCTGACATTTGCCTGAAACAGTCAGCATTTCTCGAGTCTGCCAGAAAATACTTGTCCGTGTCAGATTACCCTGAAAATTTTCATTTCTTCGCAGTTTTGACTTTTGACGTAATCAGAACATTTCGCAGTACTTGACGATGGTTTGTTCAAATTTTCCAGACGCGATGTTTTCCACGTCCAGAAGAATGACTTCACACCTGAGTGCATGAAGATAGAGTCGGACGTTTACGCATTTCACAGATTGTCGGCCATCTTTCCTGGACAGTTTTACTTCCTGCGATACGAAGACATGTGCCAAGACCCCATGGGTGAGTAAAGAAACCATGCCTACCCTATAGATGAGGAAAGAAACCATGCCTACCCTATAGGTGAGTAAAGAAACCATGCTTACCCTATAGGTGAGTAAAGAAACCATGCCTACCCTATAGGTGAGTAAAGAAACCATGCCTACCCTATAGGTGAGTAAAGAAACCATGCCTACCCTATAGGTGAGTAAAGAAACCATGCCTTTCTGCTCTGATCAACGAGTGTGCACAAAACGGTTCCGTTGTCTGCCACTTCTCTCAAGGAGAATTTCAAGCCTGGTTCACACTACCAAGTCTTCCCGATCTATTTTTTTTCACATTGTGCTTGAAAAATAAAATAAATAGAGAACTCTGATTTTGAAAATTTATATCCTAGATACGCTAAATAAAATTTTACTGTGAAAATTATTTCGTAAGCTTAGCTACTGATACGGTTGATAAAAAAATTAAAATCAAGCTCAAACGTCATATTATGGTTCGTAGTCTTCTACAAGGCAAGGAATATCCATGTGAAACACCGGTTGGAGTGGTTATATATTCAACAAAGCATGCATAAAGAGATGAAACCAATTTCTTGAGTTTACCGTAGCAAATATTAGATAATAATTAGAGCAAGGAGCAAGCAAATCAGCAGTTGTGTGGAAAATGAGGAAATTTGGTTTTTGGAAATATGTGTCAAGTCAAAATAATCAAAGCTTAAATTCTGCAATTTTATTTATGAGACTTTTGATGAATTTCAAGGAGTGGAAAAAGATTTTTCAACAGTAATGGTTACGGGATGTAAAACATCCTCAAATGACAGGACTAAATATTAAAATAATTCAGGTTGGATTCAAGTGCAGGCAACTATCACATGGTAGGCTAGTTCGTCTTTAGAAAACTTCGTTTTTTTCTTTTCCAGTTTCTTAACTTAGGCTTGTGCCGCACTCACACCCACACCCTGACTCTTGCGGTTATACAAAATAACATGTTTTATACGTTTAATTTTCGTAAAGCTTATTGTCAGCGCGTCCTTAAATTATGCGTTTAATATTCCTAAAACTTACTGTCAGTGCGTCCTTAAATTATGCGTTTAAGATTCCTAGAACTTACTGTCAGCGCGTCCTTAAATTATGCGTTTAATATTCCTAAAACTTACTGTCAGTGCATCCTTAAATTATGCGTTTAATATTCCTAAAACTTATTGTCAGCGCGTCCTTAAATTATGCGATTAATATTCCCATAACTTATTGTCA
>JACJUY010006918.1:4073-47544 GCA_014220935.1 Platorchestia sp. MABIK
GTTTGGTGTGAGATTTGCGTGCAAGTTTGGTGTGAGATTTGCGTGCAAGTTTGGTGTGAGATTTGCGTGCAAGTTTGGTGTGAGATTTGCGTGCAAGTTTGCGTGAGATTTACGCACAAGTTTGCGTGAGATTTACGCACAAGTTTGCGTGAGATTTACGCACAAGTTTGCGTGAGATTTACGCACAAGTTTGCGTGAGATTTACGTGCAAGTTTGCGTGATATTTACGCACAAGTTTGCGTGAGATTTACGCACAAGTTCACGGGAGATTTACGCACAAGTTTACGGGAGATTTACGCACAAGTTTACGGGAGATTTACGCACAAGTTTACGGGAGATTTACGCACAAGTTTCCGGGAGATTTACGCACAAGTTTGCGTGAGATTTACGCACAAGTTTACGGGAGATTTACGCACAAGTTTACGTGAGACTTACGCACAAGTTTGCGTGAGATTTACGCACAAGTTTACGGGAGGTTTACGCACAAGTTTACGGGAGATTTACGCACAAGTTTGCGTGAGATTTACGCACAAGTTTGCGTGAGATTTACGCACAAGTTTGCGTGAGATTTACGCACAAGTTTACGGGAGATTTACGCACAAGTTTACGGGAGATTTACGTGTAAGTTTGAGATTTGAATGCAAGTTTGCGGATTTCCCAGCGGATTCCCAGCGGAAATCCTAGGTGCGGATTTCCCAGCAATGTACGTCGTAGAAGTACAGCTGGAAGCGTAAGTTTTTCGAAATGAACTTAGCTACATTGCTGTAGTACGTCGACTTGGATGAATTTACGCCATTTATTGTACCGCTATGACGACGTAAATTGTTCGAAAATCCTGCCCGAGGTCTATTGGAATACTAAGTTCGAGTCTCTTCAATCTTAGATTTTTCGTGACTCGATTCTCTCATTCTTCATTACTAAATTATTCAACTTCCTGAAGAAGACTCGCGTTGGGAGCTAAGAGCATAAGCCTGGAATGTAAATTTACTCAAATAGAAAAGTTCAAACGATACTAAATTTGAAATTACGCCGTTAATCTATTGTTTTATAGCACTTATTCTGTTGATTCTTTTTTGTATGAGCATGGAAACTGATAACCTAGCGTTCGATTTCTTTAATGTAAAGTAGAACTATCACATTTCATGTTTTTAACTTTGTGGGACGTGTGAGACAAGTTTCTAATGTTTCATTTCCATGGAATGTCGTTAATTTTTACTCTATAATTGTTATTTCTAATGTCTATTTTTACCCGCAAAAATGCGTTTTTTTTTGTGATGGTCTAGCATCAGATTAGATTAAATAAGTTTGTTTAAGCCTCCCTCACCATAAAAAAGGTGTTTCAAAGAGAGGAAGTTAGTTGTACCAATGTCAGTTTTACGTTCTTATTTGCTGTTTTGTAATTCGTGTGCTTCTTCTGAGTGATCTTTTACTTCTTCTTCATAAGTACAGATTTAAAATATACCGATGTGAAAAAACAGGATTTATTTCAATCAGACTTCTTCCGTTTACATATGCGTTCAAAAGTTTCACGAGAGGCGTATGAGAAATGAAATCTTCCGCAGTTTTCTTGCTCCACAAGTTTTGTCATTGCGTATAAACATTGCGTTGAAAATCTGCTGACCAGAGACATGTAAATTGTACTGCTGGTTCAAGGAATCGAACCCTGCATAAAGCTAGGCTTTCGTAATCTATATTTTAGTTTTAGTGTTGACTACTTATAGTTTTATAGGGTTCGGTTGGCAGGGTTGGTAAGCGACATACTGTGTTGAAAATTGCAAAAATCTATGATGAAGATTAAATCTACGTCTAAAATTGCCAGTAAGAGATTAAGGCCGTATCTAGGTTGCTTCAAAGTGCGCTTTTTATTCATTATATTTATTATATTTCCGCGGTTTGGAGCCTATTGAAAGGATGCATTCGAGTGTTGAATGAGCTTGAATTACCTTTTATTTGAGACGAAAAGTTGGTCAATAAGCAGATTTTACGATGAAAAATTCATGAATGGCGTAGGTAGTTACGCTTCTTGAGTATCACACTCATGCACTCACACATTGAAGTGGGTAAGTGGAGTTCAGTTTCTTGTGTGCCTTATTTGCGCTGTGTGCTTGAGCAAGTTGTCAGTCTTTATGTACCTGAACGCTTCTTCATAACTTCCTCTTTCAAAAAACACGTGTTTCAGAGCTGCTGAATTGTTTCAATTCTAAAGCTATTCGTCTCAGAACGAAGTTATTTTCATTACGCAGTTGGGATTGAAATCTAGGATAGAGTTGCGATATCGATCGCGTGAGCTCCTTCTTTGTAGTGCCTGGCAGTGCTGCGAGTCTGGTTAGATTTTTCAGTTCTTGCAATCTGCTTATTCTATTCAAATTTTTCTACATGGTCACGAAATCTCATTTAATGCCGCCTGATTTTCTTTGTGAGCGAAAAACTGCGATGTTTTTTTGGTGAAGTTCTGCTTTCATCTTCTATTTCTATTACGAAATTCAAATCTCAGGTGCAAATTGCGCCTCTTATCATCTTGAAGAAATCTTTCTGACAAGTTTCCATTTCTTTCTGGATATCTTTTCTTCCTGTGAAGTTGCGTGCATAAGACGCAGACTTTTCCGGCGGTCTTAGAGTTTTAGTTTGATTAACGCATTCTTCTGTCATCGTCGTGAGCCCTGTCTTGAATGTCTGCCAGCGCCAAATTACTTTTCCAGTTGAAATTAGGGAATGAAGGCCTCCGGAAATGAGCTCAAGTTCTTAACATTCTGTGGATCTTCTTCGATTCCTTAAGGCCATTGTAGTCCGATATTCATGTACGGAACACAAGACTCTTATGTGTCACTTGACATGTGTTTGTCGGTAAGACATTGCAATGTATCACTTCAGTTTAAAAATTTATTAACATTAGTTTCACTATATCCTTAAGTCTGATGTTACCAACTTTCACAAAACTGGGACTTCTTTCAATCTGTGCTGAGTGTCTCCAGGATTGAGGTTCCATTGATCAAAGTAATGACCCTCAGACCCCATCCTTCCTTCTCGTTCTCTCTTACGACTTTCTAACAAATGGCTTCTGAATGCTAGTGACAGTTCTACGGGCCTTAGAATCTCGTCCAATTTATTCTTGATTCATTACTTTCTTTTCAACAACTTTATTTGCTGAAACTTTGAAAATTCCTGCCGCTCCACTCGTTCCTTAATTGTACATCAGTCATACCTGGCGATTTTGTGAGCCCTTGCCAGAATAATTTCCCTGCGATGCGCGCTCTGGCGGACAGAAAGATTTGAATACTCGTTAAGACAACCATTTTCGTTGTGTGTGTTTGTGCTAGTAGTGAATGGAAGTAGAATAGTAAATTGCTTACGGAATTTGTGATTATAAATTTGAAACAGACGACTTATGTTCCTCGGAAAATTGAGCTAAAGGAGACCATTGCTCTCAAGTATGTCAGAAGTTTAAGTCAACTGGCCTACGTGGGATTCCTGGGCTATTCTCATATGTAGACTCGTCTTGTGATGGGACCTGTCCGAACTGGGTCTCTTGGAAATACGACTGTTAGTTTCCCCCTTGCCTGCTCGCTGCTGGATCGATGTAGTTCTTTACAGAATGTTGCACGTGTGATAATTATTAGAAGTCTAAAACCCTAATCTTCTTTCTTTCCTTTACCTATTCTCTGTTTCTTTGGTTATCAACATTCTTGCTTGTGTGTCCATTTGTTTTTTTCATGGCGCTCTATTTGATCGTTTATTTGATGCTGCTTTTCTCCCCGGCTGCTGCGAGTTATTACAGTCAAGACTCTAGTCACATTTTAATTTTAATCCTTTAATGATTTAGTGTCGAGTTCCAGTGAGATTTACCCTCAGGGGGATGCAATTATCGTGTCCATGGGAATTAGCGCTTCCAATGGGAATATCTGAGGTTTCGAGCTAAAGATTAGATGGATCGAATTTTTTTTAATTAGGAAATATTTCATTCTGTTACGAACCAAATCCTTCTTTCGGTTCACTGTTCTGTTTTTTAGCACCTTCTACTTTCTTCTTGAACCTTTATCCTGTTTCGGGAAATTTTTTCTCAACTTACTGTTTCTATGCACCTTGTGCGTAGATTCTGCGTCTTCTCAAGTCCATACTAAAAGGTACCTTCCTCTTTTATCTCTTTGGAACGCCTTTGTTCGGTTAGGAAGACCTAAACTAACTTTTAATCTAATTGATTGAAATTTGAACCTTAGCTGAGCGAAAAGAACCTTTAACCTCCAAACATTAAATTGATACAAACTCAAAATGTGAACGGTTTGGTTGTCGTTCGAATCGTACGCTTGACCGTTTCCTGCTGCTGGTGGAACGATGCAAATTCACGCTCGTTGATCTGTCAGCCTTTGAATTTTTCCATCGAGAAATTCGTATTGGAAGATTCCGGAATGCTCATTATTCAGAGGTTGCTGTTAATGCGACGCGTCGCGGGCGTTTTTCAGGAGGCCCGCGACTCCGACATCAATAAGGAAACTCGAGAGGCAGAGTCTCATTGTGCGCACGACTGCCAACTGGCTTGCAGATGTTGCAGCGCGGGACTTGTGTCGGGCGGGTCGTGGCAATTTCGCCTGCAGGAGCACAAAAATAATGCAGATAATGTCACTGACACGTCCTCGTACTTCGGCCTTATTTTGCGCCGAGCATGGCGAGCCGGCACAACATGCAGATAAAGAATTTTTAACCTCGAATTATGCGCCTCAGGGTGGGATTCTCTTGCAATCTCTTTCTCCTTCTTTGTCTTCATCACTCTTTCTCTCTTTCTGCCTGTTCTGATTTTGTGCTGTATTCCTTATGCGTCTTCTCATAATCTCTTTCTCCTTCTCTATCTTCCTCACTCTTTCTTTCTTTCTGCCTGTTCTGATTTTGTGCTGTATTCCTATCCTGGGCAGTGCTTGAGGGACTGCTATGCTATTTCTGCATCGTGATTGACATCCCTGGTAATTTTGTGAATGATTGTCAATGCTCGAGTAAGTCGTTGGATGACATCGACATTTTTCAGTAATGTAGAAATTATGGGGGGAATTATCCATGCTGTAAAGGGAGTTTCTTCTAAGATTTACTGCTCTTCGAGCTGTTAAAGTTGTTTTTTTCAGCCAAGGCTATCATACTGGTCTTTTTTCAGACCCAAATTCTTGATGGTTTTTCAAGCGAAATTTAGGCGCAAACTTAAGTATAAATTGCTTTACCTATTCAAAAACATATTTCATCGAGTCATCTAGCCCGATGACCCACCAGCTTTTTTTTCTCCGACTTCAAATTGGTTCCTTCTTCGAGTTGTCAATAGCCCGGTTGAAGAGCTTTAACACTACCTTGGCTGTGTTAAGTAGTGAAATAACGAAATTGGGCTAAAATCCACGTTGCATCATGCTCCCAAAACAACGGTTCTCAAATACGCTGTCTGCATATTTCAGAGCTGTCAGAAGAGCTAGGCTTAAATGCATGCTGGCGCCTGTAATGCGATCTCTTCGCATTGTTTTCAGTTGAAGCACCTTGTTTTAAAATGATCTTGCGCGTTATCTGTGAATCAATTCAATTCGTTGCTACCTATTTATAATTAATTTTTGACATGAGAGTTTTTCGCTATGCTTCGAATATAACATGTACCCAAGCGCTTTCATATTGATGGGATCAAAATGATTCAATATTCGCTTTCAATAAATGAATGTTCGTTTCATCCATCACCAAGTCATGCCTCTCGTTTCGTTTAATATACACTGGATATTCTCTCAACGTGTCGCTGTTGGCGTCTGATTGTTTTGTAAAGGGAAAAAACATATCCTTTATTGCACGTAGTGTTGCTAACACAGGCTGCAACATAACCGATCTCAAATTGGAATATCTCGTCCTCGCAATCTGTAGTCGCTGTTCAAGTTCTAGGGCAAAAACTGGTGGAACTTGCGCGAGTTAAGAGGAGCTCTACACCGACGGCGCTTGTTATACAACTCGCTCTGGCCTGCTGTAATTGAACCAATTTCTGACCAACTTTTCTGGGGCATTATATTTTGAGGATCGAGTTCCGCCTGTCTTTCGCGTGATCAAATGCTGTGAAATATATCTGAAGGGAAAATTTTCTTGTCTTTCCTCAACGTACTATTGAATTTTGTGTCCCATATCGTGCGCTGCTTATTTGAAAGGAAACCGGGTCGTACCTAAAAATTCTGTTGACTATTCTGTGTCTCTCCGCTCACTGTATTGGACAAAGAAGAAGGGATATCGGTAAGAAAATCTAGGCGTCTGAATGCAACTTTTTGTTGCATGTTCAAAAGTGAAGGGAAACTTGATCGAAGTCTCCATTGCCGCGCCAGTGATGAACCTGCGCTAACGAGGTGCTGTGGCAAACTAGGATCGTCTCCCGAGCATTTCTCTACGTTTTTTATTCCATGAAAAGAAATGGTGAATGAAGGTTACCTGTTCGCTGTTGTGAGTGTAGTTTTGGCACCGGCGGCTTGGCCGTACCGATCAGAATATTTATTTTGCTCAGTCCTCCTTCTACGAATGGGAAGCGTTGAGGTGGGTTGTCCTTTAGTCCGTCTGAGTTTGTAACGTTTGTCCTTTCTGGAGAGGCTGTGTGTGTGTGTGGATGCTCGCTTTTACACTGAAATTTATCTCAGTAAAACGGAGATTTATTTTAAAAGACAACGTTAAAAAGGAAGTGTCCCTAACTGAGAGACAAACTCTCATTAAGGTAACACTGGACATCACATTAATCTGCTCAAATTATACTCTATTTTCAACTGTAAAATGAGCTGGAGAGGTGTTGAAATGTGCTTTTATTTGATTCTCATCAATTCATGTAAAAATTCAGTTTGTGATCATTACGGGTCGATGGCATAACGTAAATTTTCTCTCTGTGACCATCACTGAGTGCCCAATCAGTAAACGTGTTTAGTATTACATCGGGCTGATTGGCCTTGTTGTCTATTGGCCTTGTCTGGGTAATATTTTTGAAAATTTACCCTTTACATGCGAAATTTTGTCATAAAAGCACCTTGCACGTGATGGGTAATCACAAAAGTAATTTGTCGTAGCCTTCTTTTCTTTTCAAATCAATTATACAGTTATTTCTACTTCATCAGTCGTTTCAAGGTTGGCCTTCAAATTTACGGTTTATTTCAGCAGGATACATTAAACACAAATCTTAGTACGGCCACACATTTACTGTTTTAACGAAGGGTGAACACACATATGACAAGAGATTGATGAAACTAGCAAATATCGAGGATGATAAAATAATAGACAATCCCAAAGAACTTAACTCGGAGTATGCAGCGATGGTGACGAATTAAAGGTCTAGTAATTACGTTAAATCGGATATGTCGATATGAAGTTACACAGAGATTACGTAGACTCTCACTCAGAGTGCCGGCTGAGTTTTAAATTAACAAGTCAAAAGGTGGCACTAACAGACCTTTACAAGAGGAAATCTCGTACTATAATGAATCTATCTAACAGTCAACCAATGCTTAAATAGCCGCAGTGACTGCTGCAGCTTCTGGAGATTCGTTGGGATCGGTTGGCAGCGCTCAACCGTCGAAGGGTGTTGAGCACTTTCTCTGTCGCCTTCCATATGCTGAGCTTGCTTTTCTCGTTGACTTATTACCCAGCGATCGGGCGTAAGGTCCACGAACCGCCGTTCACTCTTTTGGTGGTGGAATTTCACAGTTTATACCTAAGTACATAACAATTTTATCTGACAAAAAAGTAAATTTGGTCAAGAAAAATGCCTATCACGATTACCATAGGAACAATGACGCAGCCGTTATCACACTCCAGTGCAGTTGGGCGGTAATCGATTCGACACGCGGGTAAATGATGCACCTGAAATTCAGAGCATCTGAGAGTACAGCGCATCTCAGGCAGTGTCATGGGAGAGGAACTGCTGTGGACAGTGTCAGATACTTCCTAGTCGCCCCTCTGAGCTGTTCTCAAGCAGCAAGCTCAGGCTCATCCGCACTGACATTTATGCCTTAGAAATTTTTTTTGTATTATTGTGTTATTTCGTACTGCGATATGTTGAAATTGAAAAGTTTGCCTTGCGTTACACTTTAGGTCAGAAGGTAACTGGTTTTATACCCTCGTGGTGGCGCGAAACCTTCATTAAAGCAGGCAGCTCCTCTGGTGATTGTCGAAAGTGAAAACAACATTGGCAGAGGTTACAGAGGACACCTTCTGCTCATAGAGTGCTCACTTCCATTAATTTTTAGGGCTGAAGGTTATAATACATTGTTATACTTAAATTATTTGTAGTTCATGCTGATACAATGTTTGAACTGTTGCTGTATAGTGACCGCTCTCTTTTTACATCTATTCTTTTTCTATCTAGTTTCTCAAGAGTTTTACTAAATAAATATCATCATTTTTCACAATTTCTATCGTCTAAAGTGACCAGGTTAGCTGTTTTATAACTACTAAGCAACATATCTCAAAGTTCGCACCCCATTCCCTGCATGGAGAAGGGTTACGAGCGTTGCAGACGGAGAACTTGAGTATTTTATTATCGTGGAGGCACTCGGAGCAAAAGTGGTTGCCTCGTTTGTGCGAGGCCGGATTTTGCGAGAGGCAAGAGCCGCTAATGACGGTGCGTCGCTCCCTGTAACGCGGGCCCACTCCGGCACAGCCCTCGCGATTATTCTCATAATTCATTCTTCTCTTGTCGCTTTTGATGCCGTCCTCGCAGCCGAGGCGTTCTTACTTCTTAATGCTTTAATGGCTCGCCGCTGCCGCCTCACCTCTCTCCTTCTCCTTGGAAAAATATTGTCTTGAAGTCCTTTTCTCGTTGCAGATTCTCGTAATTTCCGAGCTGTATAATGTGGGAACTCGTTTCTCTGAGCCTGCAAGTACATTTGAGTGGTAATGTGTTCAAATTTAGGAGTTGTAGCATTCGAGTTATCTTTTGTCTTAAATGTTGTTGCGTCCTTTTCCAAAATTGAATTAAATGTTATTTGCATGGCAAACATTCACTGTTCGTTCCGTCCTATTTCCCTAACACTAGTGAATGCTATTTTTTGCAGCAGTACAATCTTGAGTCCGTGTTTAACTTTTGCCATATCTTTCCTTAGATGAGTCCTATGGCTTCTACATGTGTTAAATCTTTCCATTTTCTTTGGGATTGCACAGTGTGAGGCCGAGCTATTCTTAATATAATAAAAGTTGTGTATCGAGTAAACGAGAATTGGACATTTTGAACGGATCTTCTATTTTCGGAACAAATGATTGATTCTTCAGCTATGTTGAAAGCCTAGTGTCATTTATTCGTTCGTACATTCATTCCTGTGACTAGAAGTTATCACGAGTCCTTCTCCTGCGTTGTACGCGTGCTCAACTCACCTTATTTTTAATTGATTGTTGATCATGAGTCCTCATGAAAAGTTCTCCAAAAAATGAATTTTCAAGTGATCGAGATAGTTCTTTGGTAATTTAATTGCTGTTCCTTCATTTTCAAATAGACTTCATTTCTTCAGGCAGGTCACTGTTTTCGAATGGCTGCACTTTTCCACTCGTTTAATTAAACACGTCAAGTCTTGGTACAAAAGACGTGAGAGCACGTCTTTGAGAGGGTCTTGAGCACCCGTATAAGCGCTGGTATTTTGTCTGGCTCGCGGGGCTGGCGAACTCCTGACAAAAGATCAGAGACGCACTTTCATGGGAAGATTTATGTGTTCATTTTGATGGTCCCTCCTTGAAGTTGCTGCAATCCCCTGGACCGGCGCTACGTGGCCGAACTGCTGCAGCTTTCTGCATGATCTCGCTGCGCCAGCGATCTTCAAATGAGCTCGCCGCACTCCGATCGATAACCTTTCTTGCCTCTCCTCCAACTCTCAAATTGGGTCGAAGATGTCACTTTGAACGCCTACGACAAAGCGCGCGCGTCAGCAACGCACTTCCAGCCCTGTTCTTGTTTTCTGGAGCGGGCGTCCAGCGCTGAGAGGAGAAATGTTTTCCAAAACGACGATTCGATCACAAAGTGCGGAGGGCTTCGACCTTTGTGACAGATAGCATGTTCAATAGCTGTCTTGTATGATTTCTTCACGTATTTTATGAGTGAAGTCAGACAAGTTCCTGCATTCAGGCTGAATACAAAGAGTTTCATCGAAACGGTTATAAAAACTTCACCTGTTTCTGTTGATTAATAATTCCAAATGATGAGCAATTTCCAAACATTCCTTCTCGTAAAGTTTAAAATCATCTATCTGAGCCGAGAGAAGAAGGCAATTTCAAATATGCCGTTGCCGTTTTTACCGTAATTTTTGACTGGAATTCTCCGCGCGAGTAATCTGATGAGGAAGGAAGCTATGAATAGCATCGCTGTGCTGCGCTGGCTTCGATGTTGGCAGAGCTCGCCCTCTAGCGCTTCCTTCAATCCTGCTCCATAAGAGCGACAAAGAGGGTCATGCGTGCCGTGTTATTAGGCGAGCAGCGTGAGCACATTTAACGCTCGTGCCGTTCACATGAGTTCAGTATACGCTTCAGGGGCTAAAGGCTTCTGCGCGCTCTCGCATGGATATGAAGTCGTTTCTTAATCTGAAGCTGTCCTTCAAAGGAAAATAGTTCGGTTACCTCTGCTATGGATAGGCCTTTGGAACTTCTATCTTTCGTGCCCACTTTTCCTCTTTCATTTTTTTTTGTTTTTTCACTATCTCTTCTTGATCTTTTCCTCCTCCTCCTTCCTAACTTGCTTTTTCCATGCCGCCTTTGTTGCGGATAGGGAGGCTTAAACTAACTAATAGTCTAATCTAATCTTTTCGATGCCCAGGGCGTCCTGTGTGAGAACATACTTCGTGCATAGATTCCTCGTTTTCTACAGACCAAAATGAGCCCTTCTTTCAAAGTATGCTTGTGTTCCTATTAATTAGAGTCATCAGGGATTTTAAAAAGCGGTGTGCACTCCACACATTTGAGAATGAGCCATTGGCACTTATTCTGTTCGAAACACAACTGAGAGAAGTTACTAGTGTAAAACTACAATAATTTTCTGAATGATAGCACTAGACTACTAGATATTCACGTAACAAGTCTCGTGATGCACTGGATATAAAATGACTGGCATGCTCATACTGCGATGTTCAGCAGAACTTAACTTTGCATGTCCGACATACCTTTAAAAAGCCACCATCACCCTAAAGGATCTTGGCTACACCCGACGATAATTCAAAGTTGGATGTCAGGAATAATCTTGTCAGACCTAGCGTCACGGAATATCTTGTTTGCTCAGCTTCATTAGCGTGGACTCGAGTCGCGTAAGTGCTTGTTTATTGGCGGTTAGTTGAGTTGTCTGCGTGTCAAAACAATTTAATGAGCCGTGTATGCATTTGTTGCCAGGAACGCAATTAGCTTCCTGCTTGTTGTTTATATCGAGCTAATTCTGTGGTGTAAGAAGTCGGAATTTATACCAATGATTTAGCTTGAATAAATTACTGATGAGTCTCTTCCTGCAGCTTTGTACTTGACGAGTTTAAATGCGTTTATTTTCCTTAATTTTATTAGTACCAGAAAAATGATTAATTTTAATTTAGATTTCCCTTAGAAGAATACAACTATTGTTTTTATGGCAATTAACACTCCTTGGCAGAAAACATGAGGTTTCTTGCTGAGGAGGATCGAGAAGGCTTATTTTTGTCTTAAAAATATCGTTTTTTATTTTGTTACAAACCACCTTTTTTCGGTTCGCTGCTGTTCTGTGTTTCAGCTCTTACTTTTTTCTTTACCTTAAATCTTGTTTCATAAACTTCCTTCCTAATTTCATGATTCTATGTCCAAGGGATCTTGCATGGAACACAAATGGTCATGCGTAGATTTCCCGTTCGTCTCTCTCCATACTTAATGGTGTCTTCTCTTTGGAACACCTTCGTTGTGCTTAAAATTAAAAGGTTTGAACTAATGTATCATCTAATCTAATTATTGGTCAAGATTTGTGCTATTTCCAAATTTGATGCAATTTCATCCTGGAGTAATTAGTTATTCATTTCTGCCGAGCAGCAACCACACAACGTTAATAATTGCGTACCATATAGGATAATTTTTTTTTTAAATTTGCTTCATAGGCTGTCTATCCTTGTAAATTAACTTGAATCCACTTGCACTGTATAGTGTTTGTATACAATACTTTTTAAGCGTAATGATTATAACCTATTTTTGTACATCCGTATTGTCTGTAAACTTGTTGAACTGAGTCTTGACGTAGTGTGTGATTGATATTCGCGTGCTTGTCGTAGAGCTGTCATTCATTGATGGGGCTGTCGCGTACTCTTGTTTGAATGTTCTTATTTGTTCGTTGTTTGAAAGAACACTACGCTATTCTATTTTACGTTTTTTTTTGCAGGTCCCGAGTGGTGACTTTCGTACAATGGTGAAATTGAAATGGTGAGTAAATGTATTTTAGTAAATCAGTAGTTTTTAAGTACCGTTTTCTGCTATGTACATTGATCTGTTTAACTTGTGAACGTTTACGTTTTTCGATTGAATGCTGATAAAGAATTTACTTCATGTTACTAGTTTATGGCAGTGTTTATTGTTGCGGTATCTTATTCATTATGTATATTTATTTAACGAGTGGAGTTAACGAGCTAGCCACAACTGTCATTCATTTCCTCCTCCCTCGTGAGAAGAATGACGGGGTAACACCGTAAAGACATCAGCAGAACATGATTGCTTTTAATTTGGCCCTGTGATGCAGTCACCAGCAGACGCTGCTCGTTACCGTTAGCTAACACGTTTACTACGATTGCGCGGATCGAAAGGTTGATTTGGTTAGGTTGTAGGAAATAGAATTGGAAAATCGATTTTACAGCTCGAATAAGTCTCCATCCTATATGATAAATGTGAAAAAATATAAATGCACGCTAATATGTACCCCGTACGATAAAATCCTTTCGAAAAAGAGATATCGCAATGGTTGAAATGCTTTTCATTTACATTGATGCATAAATGAGCAATTTACGTCGTGGTACACATATGTGTCAATACGTAGTCAACTTGTTAATACTGAACTAAACATGTCGCTGTGATATGCTCCACTTTATTGACTCGCCTTTGCCGCTCTCGATGGCTTCTCTGCGCCACTGCTCACAATCGTTGCCATTTGCTATTCAGCTCCAGGATCCTCATGAATTACGGCTGTATTGAAATCAATGTTTGGAAAAGCTACTCTTCAATTAAAAAATTAATTGCTTCTTTCATTAATTCATCCACAGTCTGGGTTGCAGAGCTTCGTCTACTTTTTCACTGTATTTTTATTAGTTTGTGTGAAGTACATCAAAGGAAGGTTGTCGGTGACTGCATTTAAAGGATTGCGAAGCGAATATGATGGCTTTTGCGATGGGAAATTGGATCGAAAATTGTTAGTACTTTGCATTGTTGATCAATAAGCTTATAAATTTAACGATTTTACGTTTTGTCCATATGTTAAAAAAATATCGTGGCAAATGTCTGGTTTTGTTAAAAAAAAAACTATTTCTATGATTTGATGAAATTTAGAATTTTCGAGCGTATTGGTGAACTTTTGTACGGTATAGCTACCGCTTTCTCCTGTTCGCATTACTAGAAATATTCTTCTGTTATTAGAAATTTCTCGTATTAGTAGAAATAGTCTTGTATCCCTGGAAAAATTCCTGTAAGTATTCTGGCAAGGCTGGAAATATTGCATCACTCCTCTCCGCCAAGTTTAGATCCTTTGATAGCTATTTTTGTGCAGGCAACTCTGAGAATTTCCCACCTTCTTCTTTTGAGATCGAAGCAAAGTGATAGAAATAGCCTGATCACTTTGATGATATTTGATCACGAGGTTCAATTTGTCCTCACCTCAAGTTTTGAGCATCGGGGTAGATGTGAACGAAACGAAAAACAACCACTTCGAATTGGTTGTTTTTATTTATATTGGTGACAAAGGTTTCGTCGCGTAATATCTTTCATTTCTTAATTGTCAAGTTGTGTACACAGTTGCATGCTCTTCAGCCATTGTGCTAGGTGCACTCGACACTCTTTCTAGTTTTGATGAGAAATTCTCTGAAGAAGAAATAAGAAAAATAAAATTTTGATTAAGAATATGAATTATTGATTCAAAAATTAACATGGATGCTAATAATAGTATTTCAATTAGTTTGACAGCTATCGCACATTTATAAAGCTAATTAGCTAATTCTAATTTAGCTAATTAGTAGAAGCTAATTTGGAACATCTGATTAGAATCATACAATAAATGAACATACATGGCCATAATCAAAAGTTTAATTTCCCCGAAATCTAGACATCGATTTGCCTTCTGGCTATAGTGCTTCAGGTGGTGCTTCCAAAGCTCGAACATTTGTGACCTTTGCACAAATGTGTTCTGTGTGCAGGTGAGCCTGCAGAAGGCGTGATTACACTTGTGCCTCAACTCGGACTTCATTGATTGCAACACTCGTACAGGCGCGTAGCGCTCACGCAACCCCGACGCTGCTTGTGTTTACAATCGTGCTGGCATTACCCTGGTCTCATAAAGACTGCGTTTTGAACATGCGGGTGCCGACCATCACGCCGTACGCAAATACTTGCTCCATCCCTTGCCTCTTTTGAGACGTAATTTTGCCACGGAAGCCCTCATTCCATTTCCCTATACGGAGGCGCTTGTCTCGACCTTGCTATTCCCTTAGGCGTCCATCGTAAACTTCAATACGGAGCTGCAAAAATTCGCTGAGCCTCAGGCGCTGCTACCCGAACATTCCCTCGCTTCCGATACCGGCCAACAGTTTTATAAGGCTACATTCAGTCTTCTTAAATTTGTGCATAGCCTAACGTTCTCCCCGAGTGTAAATGCGTGCGATTTTCCAGCGTACTCCTGTCCTGCCATCGATTATCTGCTTTCATACGTAAATTATTGGGCGGATAAGCGTGTATATTGAGCTACTAACGCATCTCAAGTTCGATTCGATTTCAATATATTTTATAGTCTACTGTTTGGGTACTGTTTTACTCTGCGCTATATCTTCCTCTCATCATTATTTAAATAGTATTTTATTGAATAAACAGGTGTTTCATTAGGGGTAACTGATATTTTACTCGCCTGTTCTCGCTTGAGCGTAACAACCGTAAACAAAATGTGTTATTGAGGCCGGGATTTGTCTTCTCGGGAGGTGAAGCGAGCTGCTCCCAGCGAGGTATGGAGGCGTGACTCCGCCATCACGTTACTTGAGATACGACCCATCGATGGGTGGTACTTGAAGTTCTCTCTGCTGCTAAGAATTTGAACAATTATTACAATCTTTTAAAATTAATGGTATTTAATGGACTCGGTTAATGTTTGGGATTTATAAAATTGCTAACAACTTCTGACTTTAATTTGAGTTCAGTATTGATTTTTACTTCAACCCATCGCAGCCAAAGTGCTATTGGACGCATGCTGGAGCAGGAGGAGGGGTTGAGTGAGAGCCATGGTCTTGTTTGGATGTTTAGAGCACAATGCTTAGTTTGTGCACAGAGAATATTAGAGAATAATACGCCTTTTAAGCCCTTTCATAAACTAATGTGATATTATATTAAATGAGGATGAGAGTAGCTTGTGAATGAACGACTTAAATACGAATTAGAGTAGCGTGCGAATGAACGACATCAAATAATTTAATTTAAGCCCTTTCATAAACTAATTTTAAGTTAAATGTGGAGAAATTCTTCAGAGTAGCCTGCGAATGAGCGAAATTATTTTCAGCGATTCTCGAGTCACCGTGCGCCGTCGAGTTTTGCAAAATGAAGCATTGCACAAGTTATGTATAATTAACCGTTTTATACTGGAAAGAAATCATAGGAGCTATACATGGAAGTACGAGTATGCTGTGTAAAATCATAACAGAGGCTGTGTAAAATCATTGGAGGTTCTCAGGTTCGTTCTTGGCTTCTATTCCGGCGCTGTGGACTCGGCCTAAATGTAACGTTTTAAGTCTCTGTAAGCTTGCGGCTATTTCAGTATCATCTTGGTATTGATTTCAATAACAAATTTACGTGCACCTTTATGTGCGGTCCCCTTATTTTTTTTCGCTTCTATTGATGAGCGAAGGACTAGACACGAAATGTTGACGGTGGATAAGAGCGCCTTTAGCTGAGCTATTTTCATTCATGCCACGAGAAATGAATAAAGCGAGTATTGAGCTCTGGCAGTTGATACTGCGGAAGATTGAAGTTGATTTATTTTGCACTGAGTCGGTGGCGGTATATCGACAGCAATAGCCAAGGCGGCAAGCATTGAGCGCAGGCGGCTGATGCTGTGATATATTGTAGTTTCTTTCTTTGATCTTAGATATTGTAGTTTCTATCTTTGATCTTAGATATTGTAGTTTCTTTCTTTGATTTTAGATATCGTAGTCTCTTTCTTTGATTTAAGATATTGTAGTTTCTATCTTTGATCTTAGATATTGTAGTTTCTTTCTTTGATGTTAGATATTGGATTTCTATGTAATTAGCCGATCATGCAAGCCTCAGGGACATTCCAGTACAACAACCATGGCGTGCGGGGAGTCAGTGGTCACCCACACCCCGACTTAACGACGGCACCTGATCTCACCAGGTGCCTCATACAGCTTACGACTCCATATTTTTTGGCACCATCGGATTATCATTATTCGTATTTCACATCAATGCGTCGCAGATCTAATTTTTTTTCATTCAAATTATAACTATTATTGGTACATAGAAACTTGTTAGGAATTGTTCTTCTAAGTACATAGAATTGATAGCGCTATTAGTCGCGCTGCATTAGGTCAAGATAGAGAAGGAATATGGAGGATTTATTTTCGTTCAGTTGCCAGCCTCTCGTCTCACCTCTGTCGGGATGCTTGTCGCTGTGAGGGATGTGCTGAGCCCAGCTAGGGAATGAGTGCTCGTGATCGCATTCGTTATAGGAATACAGCGAGCAAGTGCCTTTAAAGAGGCGCTGCAATTTTTGCCCGCGTTTTCATGGCGTAGATTGACGCACTATTCAACGTACGTCTCTGAGTTGAGTATAATTATTATTCATCTCTAGGTTATGTAACTGTTATCTCCAGGTTACGGTGAGTTCTAGGACGACCGTTGCGGATTGCATGGTATTTTCTTACATTTGCGTATAAATGGTGAAGTGTTTGTTTCTCGATGACCCATAAAAAAAAGTGTTCAACATTGATGCTTTCTGCTATGTCTTCTACGGCATTTGAGTTTCAAGGCATTCTCTTTTGCGTAAATTTTCTAGGAAATAAAAGTTTTCTAAGCTAACTGAACTTTTTATTCGGTAAATGAGAGCTCGAAATTTTAAAAGTGAGGCAAAAAATGTGTAGTAGAAATACTTATGTCTAGACACTGTGACTAACATAATATTTATTTTTGTTATATTTGCGATCGTGACTGCCAAGTTGTGCGTCGCTTGAGGTGGATACAACTTGTATGTGCGGGAGTGATCGCTCCCACGGGGAAGATGTAAGATCTCGAGCTGGAGGATAGGTTGGTTTTTCTTTTGTTGAAATAGATAACATGGTTTGTTTTTGTTTTGGACTATTTTTACGGTTACAGTCTTTACTGTCTTACGATATTTTTTTCAGCTCTTACTACGGTCTTTATCGGCTGTTAAATTGTTTCAACTTCTTTCAATATTTTCAATCTTGCTGTGTCTATACGCCAGGAACCTGAAGTGCAAACACACTTCTGCCTTGACTCTTCGTTCATCTAAATCCATCTTAAATGTTAGCCTCCTTTTTGCTCTCTCGGAAATATATTTAAGGAAACTCAAAGTAGCTTTGTGATATAATTCAGAGTTTGACGTTATTTTACAATCACTGACCTGCGTCTTCAATATTTCAGTGCCATGAAGGGAGTGATGTCCCTCTTGATACACTATTTCAGTCGAGTTCCTAACATTTTCTCTGGTAAGTAGTGAGAAGTATTGATGGTCTTGGTGACCCTTGCGGTCTTGGCGGAGTATATACTCTGATCCGCCGTCTCTCCCTTTATTGACACAAATGAAAGAAGTTTTGGTGAAAAGGCGCCTCTTTGGCGGTGAATTGCGTTGTGGAGCCGGTAGCTTAGGCCGTCATTTGTGGCGTGCCTTGTGCGGTGGCGAGCCTCTTCCACTCCACGCTCACTTCCACTCCACGCTCACTTCCACTCCACGCTCACTTCCACTCCACGCTCACTTCCACTCCACGCTCACTTCCACTCCACGCTCACTTCCACTCCACGCTCACTTCCACTCCACGCTCACTTCCACTCTACACTCACATGACTGTCAGGTACATCACTTCCCCTCTACACTCACATGACTGTCAGGTACACCACTTCCACTCTACACTCCCATGACTGTCAGGTACATCACTTCCCCTCTACACTCACATGACTGTCAGGTACACCACTTCCCCTCTACACTCACATGACTGTCAGGTACATCACTTCCACTCTACACTCAAATGACTGTCAGGTACATCACTTCCACTCTACACTCACATGACTGTCAGGTACATCACTTCCACTCTACACTCCCATGACTGTCAGGTACATCACTTCCCCTTCTCCGCATTCCCTTCTCTAAAACAACTGTTTTTCTTTTTCTTTCTACACTCACATGACTGTCAGGTACACCACTTCCACTCTACACTCCCATGACTGTCAGGTACATCACTTCCCCTTCTCCGCATTCCCTTCTCTAAATAAACTGTTTTTCTTTTTCTTTTTCTTTCTACACTCACATGACTGTCAGGTACACCACTTCCACTCTACACTCCCATGACTGTCAGGTACACCACTTCCACTCTACACTCACATAACTGTCAGGTACGCCACTTCCACTCTACACTCGCATGACTGTCAGGTACGCCACTTCCACTCTACACTCGCATGACTGTCAGGTACACCACTTCCACTGTACACTCACGTGACTGTCAGGTACACCACTTCCACTCTACACTCTCATGACTGTCAGGTACATCACTTCCCCTCTACACTCACGTGACTGTCAGGCTCACCACTTCCACTGTACACTCACGTGACTGTCAGGTACACCACTTCCACTCTACACTCTCATGACTGTCAGGTACATCACTTCCCCTCTACACTCACGTGACTGTCAGGCTCACCACTTCCACTCTACACTCACATGTGACTGACTATCGATGCAGGAGGTATGATACCGGCCAAAATTTTGGGACAATTCTGAAATTTTGAAATTTCTTAAACGTCTCAATTCGATTTTTTCTGAAACTTATGTAAATGATTTTTAATGCTACTCCGAATTTACTGCCTAAATTTAAATAGTCAGAAGAGGATAGAAAAATACATATTAGCAAATAAAATTTAAAACACGAACAAGCTGGCCGAAGTTATTGGACAAAAAGCCATATCCCAAAGCTTGAATGTATTTCAATAGTTATTCATTGAAAATTTCACTACAAAACAAATCAATATTCAGTGAAGAGATCCTTACTCTCTATCACTGCCGCACATCTGCTGTGATATTTAATAAGATGAAGTCATTCTGCTGGAGTAATTTTTGATCATTCCTGTTGAAGTCTGAGCCACAAAATTCCTGTAATTGTTGGATTTCTGGACACAACGCGTGTTCCTTGAGTGTGCTGAAAAATCTCAATCGGATGCGGGTCCGGAGTCTGAGGTAACCAATCCATAACTTCCAAATTTTGCTTTTTTAAATATTTCAAATCAACTTTGCTTCATGGCATAGGGCATTACCCTGCGTAAAAACGAGATTTTTACCTGTTGAATGGTGAAATATTCTAATGACATTACCCCTCAGGGGGATACAACTATTGTATCTATGGGTAATAGCGATCCCAGGGGGAAAATGTGAGGGCCCGAGCTGAGAGTTAGGTAGGCCTTCTTTTGATGAAATAAAGGTTTTTTGTTACATTAAGAACCATCTGTTTTCGGTTTATTGCTGTCCTGCTTTTCAGCACCTTCTACTTTCTTCTTCAACTTATGTCTTGTTTCATGAACTTCTCTCCCAACTTACTGTTTCAATGCTGCTTCTGCATAGATTCCGCATTCCCTTCTCTACATACTAAATGGTGCCTTCCTCCTTCCTCTCTTCGATACGTTCTATATTTAGCGGTTAGGGAAACAAGCATTTAATCATAATCGTGGAATAACATGATCTTGAGGCATCTTTTTGTACATTGCTAAATTTTCTCTTGTATTCAATCGGACAAGAGAAGTCGTTCCTTGTCCAAAAAATATTCCAAAAATCATGTCACTTGCCGCCACCAAACTTAACGTCTTTTTTGGTACACTTGCTAGATAATTTCCTGTTACAAGAACTGATGGCTTTGAATCAATCTGCGAGATGTCAAAAAAAGGAATCTAACTCTTGTTTCCAAAATTTCCAAAATTTGTAATTCTGATTGCAGCAGGTTAAATAGCTTCACAAAAAAAGAAGAAAACCGATTTTCGATTTCTACTCCAGAACCTGACTGAGAACGCTCGTTCAAACATTTGGGATGCAGCGTACACAGAAATCTAAACGGGCCTGCGCCGGGTAACAAGCTGCATCATTAGAGCTTTTGTACTCAAAATGTTCGCGTTTCGTCGGGGCGATCACGTTGCTGCTGCCGGCGCACTCGCTCGCCATCGGCTGATTATTATCGGTTACCAGCCGAAGCGCGATGCAGCGCCCTAGCTTGTGCGGTCATTATTGGGATCACCAGGCCAATGTGATTTGTGCGCTTCAATTTTACGCTATTTGCCTATGTCTTCCTCAATGTTTGTGAGGGGTAAGGGCTGTTGAGCAAGGCTGGTGTAGGGAGAATGACGGCTGGTGTTGGTCTAGGGAGATGCAGTGAGAAGCATCACTATTTGTTATACCTGAGATTGCGTGAAGTTAAATGTGGCATCCAAGATTCAGGCACCTGGAAAGTTGTGTCGGGTAACCAGTTCATCTTTACGCTCATTCAACCTGTGGTCTGGACGCTGGAAGGACTCATGACTGCTGTGTGGGGGCTGGGCGAATCATGGGAAAGCCCAGGCCCCGTTATTGCACTAGTTTCTTACCTAAAGTTACTTGTGGTTTTTCTCAGTTAATGTGTAAAATGTAAATATGAACTAAAAAAGACTTGAAAATTACTTTTAGAGCCGTAGTAAGGACATGTGATGAGGGTGCCTAGCATGAAAAGGTAAATGAAAGTTTGATCCTATTTCCTTGTCGTTTGTCGTACGATTTATGAGAATGCTCAACTTTAGGAACTGTATAGCGCAAGAATTTGAATAAAGATAATTACCTTTTGCTAATGGCACTCTATTTAAGACTCTTCTATTTAGACTTTGAAATCTCTTCAAAGTTTTGGAAAGCGTCGAAATGAGCGCGTCAGGATGCTAATAAATGAACAGAATTTTACGCCATTAAACCTATTATTTCCTATAAATTACTTCCTTCATTAGCGACTACAGGATGCGATTGCAATTGCATGTACGTAAGTTAGGATCAGTAGTGACGAGTCAAAGACGTTAACGCGTTAGAGTTGGTTATTTAACGCGTTTACTGGGTTTTTGCGCTTATTATGGTTGGTTTGGTTAGGTTGTAAGTAGCAGAATTGGGAAATCGACTATCGTGCTGGAATACATTTCTATCCTTTCTAATATGAAAAATGTAATTGTACGATAAGATTATCCCTCGCATGATAACATTTATTTTTGAAAAGTTCGCGAAACAGACGAAATATTCATTTATAGCTGTACGTGAACGAGCAATTTACCTAGTGGTACACATATTTCCCGATACACAGTCAACTTGTTAAAACGTGACTTTAGACCTTTCTGTGGCATTTTCATTTACTGAGGGCGCGGTGCTACCCAGCAAAGGTGACGACCGTGTGCCGGCGCACCTTTACGTGGCAGCGAAACAATTTTCTTGAAGTGAACTAATAAAATCGAAATGGCGATTGGCTTTGGGCCCATCGCCAAGGCGTATAATTGGCAATTCTATGAAGCGTAATGGAAGCATTTGCATGAAATTAGCGTCTTTATTGCTTAGAGATAGCGCTGCTGTGCCTACGGGATCAGAGGCCGGCCGAGGGCCTCGGCTATGAAGTTTGAACCCGAAGCTCATTATTATTTTACGCCAGAAAATTCATCTCAGTTTATGACTGAGCCATTTTTATTTGAACGGAAAACTCGGCCGTGATTTCAACCGTTCGAGTTTTTTATGGTCATTTTAAACGGAGGCTTATTTAGGTGTGTGCTAATTTTCTCTTAAACGCGCTCATTTAACAGGTATTCTCATATTTAGATTCAACAAGTGCAATTGTGGAAAAACGCAAAATGCATTGTTTCAGTTGAAAAGTAGGAAAATTTAAAGTATGATTGTGGACGTTCAATACATTTTCAAGAATAAAATATTCATCTACAGCACTGCAGAATGCGTAAAAATGTCATAAGCCTTAGAACTTGACATTGTACAGTTTGTTATATTTTTGGAAATAACTATTCGAGTTATCTAAAAAATTTTTTATTGTAAATGACAGTTACCTTATCGTCACATGCAAGAAACGACATAAACCTGCAAACCTGTCCACAGTTTTAACACTTGTGCGCATTCGCATCCTTGCATTTGAATCGTGTTAGTCGTATTTCATGGGCTATTGCACGTGATACGAACACGTGCTCCCACTGCACGTTTGTCTAACTAGCTGTCGGGGTTTTGTTGCTCGAGTTGCACTAGGCAGTCATAGTACACAAGTACTGCTTGTTCTTCTTCCTTTTAAAACGTAATGAACGAATATTCGTAGAAGAAGAGAGGCTTGACGCGACTAAACTCACCAAATACGGTAACTTCAGTAATCGGTGGTGCTTATGAAAATTTCCTCTGAAGACTTTGCGACCCTCATCTAAAAGTTAGTTGAGAAAAATTAGGTTGTTGCACCCTAATTAATTTCCGTTCATTAACCAGCATTACGTACTGTATCTCGCTTAAACTGAATGAGGGAAATAGTCGTCGCCAGTTTCGCACGTTAGATGTTATCATTACTTTCCCGCACCGGTCAACTTGAAGCCATCGTAGCGATTATCGAGGATGGATATCGATTTACTTTTAAGCGATGGTGAAAATTATTGAAATTAAATGTTTTTAAATCGTAAGTGGATGCGTCGTTTTAATGTTATAGTAAATTTCTGAGGTGTGATGAGTTTGTGGTTTCAGACACCGTATTTTTTCGAAGTCAGGTGAATGCGTTCTTATTAAGCTTTAATCTTTATCTCGTAGATTTCGTTTTGTATCAAATTAACTGTTTAAAAAGCAAAAGCACAGGTACTTTCAGATATTTCTAAACAAAAAGAGAAATTTAGAGATGTTTCGGCTTTTGCTATTGAGTTTTATACGTCAAGTGGATTAGGCAGCACACCCGTGTAGTGCACACAAGTTTTGTAGGGAAAGTCGACAGCAAGGCAGCAGTATAACCAACCGCTTGTGGTGGTTGTGGGGCAGATTGTTTTGCCGTGCAGACGCAGGCAAGCTTCGCTGCTCAGCTTGTTTACTTTATCTCGTCCCTGAGGGCTCCTAACTCACGTTTGCTGTCGCCGCTTATCCAATGAGATTGTTTTGCTGCTCTCCGTCATGAACACAAGCTTAGACTGCGAGGGTTGGTGGCCGGACCAGTGCTGGCGCTCAGGCATCCCAAGCTTACAGCCTCTCAAGTCGCGGCTTTCCAGTCGTGGCCGCGATGCAGCGAGGCTCTCTTCCGGACACTGCAGCCTACTGCTTGTTGTCGTGTTGCTGGCGATACTTGCGGGCCGTTGTCTTTTGGTTGTTGTCGTGTTACTGGCGATACTTGCGGGCCGTTGTCTTTTGGTTGTTATCGTGTTACTAGCGATACTTGCGGGCCGTTGTCTTTTGGTTGTTGTCGTGTTACTGGCGATACTTGCGGGCCGTTGTCTTTTGGTTGTTGTCGTGTTACTGGTGATACTTGCCGGACATTTGCCTTAAGAGACTTGGTAGTAACAGTGTGTTATGTTTTCCCGTTCAGAGCTGAAATGCCTTAGCAAATAAATTCTCTTCATAGGAAGCTATAAAGTAAATGTCGCCATAATAGTGGTAAAAATTTGCAACACGTTTGCAATATTTGCTGAAATTTGTGTTGATTTTAGGTTGCTTTGTTTCCTGCTGGCGCTGTTAAAGATTTTTTATTTTTCCGGTTCTGATTATGAGAACCCAATTTGTTTGATTAAAGTGAAGCGTTTTTGATGCGAGCGCGCATCAAGGCCTCAAAAATTTCGCAAGGATGTACTTACAGGTCTAGAAATTGACTTGAGTAATCATGCACTTCTGTTGCATCCGATTATGCTTTATTACTTTTATTGTATTTTCTTGCTATACACACTCAAAGTGACTCATGTAACCTCTTTAACACGTTGACTACGATGGGTTAAAATTAAGTTCAGTATTCAACTCAAATTTAAATTCAAAAGCTGTAAGAAATTTTAGAAATACCAAGCATTAACTGGGTTTAAAACTTTTTCAAACGACCCATCGATGGGTCGTATCGCAGTCAACGTGTTAACGCACAGAGCTTGGTTTAATTTGTGTAATATTTGTTTAGTGCACTGTGCAGTAACTCTTAATGAGCATCTATGCTTGTTGAGTTGGAAATCTAACTTCTCAGGGGGAAGTTAGGAGCTGAAAAGTGTTCAAGGAGTTGAATGGACTTGAAAGTGTGAGCGTGAAGGCCAGGCCGCTACAGCAGAGCTGCATTAGGCGTTCGAGGTGCGTGCGGCGCGTACGCAAAGCGCGGTGCGGGGCGCCTGTAATCGATCGCTTCATGGATCCGACATCGACATGCGCTGGGCAGCTGCTGCAGCGCTCTGCTCCTAGCTGCCTGCCTTCCTGCCTGCCCACCGAGTCTCGGTAGGGTGCTCCGAAAGACTTAGAAATTAGCTATTGAATGATAATTATTTCATGATAAGTTCTCACCTCAGTGAGAACACTTGGATGTGTTCGTTAGAAGTCATGTTGTGTAAAAATCTTGTCGAGTTATCATTGCGAAGGAGATTGTGAAGTGATGTACTTTTCGACAGCTCTTTCTGATCGGTAGATCGTTGTCTACTTTCCGTCGTGGTGCCTCTTTTTTTGGGGAATTCAAGCTTGGCGTTTGAAGGTAATTCATTTTAACGATTGAAGTCGATTTTTAGCACCGCTTAGTCTGTGTGTTTTGAGAATTTTGTGGGTGTTCGTGTCTTATCTTCATTCTCATCCTTCGCATCTTTCCGATGGTGCCATTTCCGGACGCAAATGCCATCGAGAATCGATATGAAAGTGCACGAACCTCCGCGAATGACTTGGTTAAATTGAATTTATTTTAGTACTCGCGCTTGAGTTTGCGTAGGGGCCGTTCTGTGCCATCTAGTTCATTGAAATAGGCTGGCCGTATTCCTACCCTAAGGAGTCGTCGGACGCAGATTGCCTGGTCATGTGATTGGCTCGTGTGTCTGCAGATCTTTACGCGCTGCTAAGGCAAGCCCTCGCATCATTTCTGATGGTTATGGGCCGTCAAGGATCCTCAGCGTTCAGAGTCCAGCACCTGGCCTGGAAAATCTTGGGTCATCTTGAATTTCAACAGCTTTGCTCTTTGAACGGACTGCTAATGCGTGCGCTGAATAGTTGATAGGTGAGAAGCCTTGGGTCAATTGGGTACTTTTTCGTTTGCTTTGATGTGATGGGTGAACTGCAAGTGTGTGGTTTTGATGGCGTTCTCCTTGAAGGTACTATCTTGTGAAAAAGAGCCCTTGTAGCAGCTGATCGATGGAAAGTGCAGTAGCTAGTTGGTACACTGGGAAATAACCGACTGTAGTATAGTTGTTTGTGGATTTTCATAGCTTCTTCATTGTAATCTTCTCCTCGTTCGTTGATATAACGCATTTCGTAAATTACATGCACTCGGTCTGTCATGCTTACTTTCTTTTTCCTCCGTTAGTTAAACCATTTTAATAGACCAGTGCTCTCAGTTGTTTCTTTCAGAGGACGTATTCAGCGATGCATTGTCACTAGCTCCATGTTGCAGATGAAATTCTTTCTGAAGGTCAACTAACATGAAGTAAAGTTCACAAATGAACCATCTTTCCGAGTAGCACCAAAGGAAGATACTCCACTTGGCTACACCTCTGAAGGAACGTGACTCTTTCAAAACGAGGCGTGGCAGAACATACGGATACACGCTGGATGTCAAAAATAATGTGTAACTTGATATTCTCTTCGCAGCATGGCGACTTTGGCTACGTAGGTGACATCACCTCGCATGGGTAGACGAGGGAAGACGCGCCAAAGTATAATGCCATTGGAAAACTTACCTCGAATAAACTGCGATCCGAGAAAGTGTCTCTGGTTGATGACCTTTTGTCCATTTTAATGGATTTTTTCTCTGGCAATCATGAGCTTTATTGCGTAGGTGAAATAGTGAAATTTTACTTTATTTTGGGCTTTTCTAGCAACGTTTGCTGATGGGCCATCGTTGACTATTTCGGAGTTTCGCACGAATAATTATCTAAGAATGGTAAGCATAATGGACCTGTTTGCGGGCGCATCTTGAGAACGAGTTTTCCTAGTTGCTAGTTTTCCATCTGTTAAGAGAACGTGTTAGGTTCATGATTTTCTGTCGGAGAGGTATTTAGTGTTCTTCTGTCTTGTAAAGGGTGCTTTGGGAATGGCTTCTTTTACGCGGCATCTCGAGCTACTTTGAAAAGACGGCAATGTAATGATTTTATCAGCATGCTGATCGTTTGAGCTGTAAAGCCTTTGACTTGCACAGTTTGTCTTGTCTCATGGAAGGCCGGCGAACTATGCCGGCCTTTTCGGAGGGAGGACTAAGGTTCCAATTCGGTTGTTTTCTCATTTAGCGTTTTTGATTTCTTTGAGATTCCCACGCTGCCGATCTTACTAACTAGAATGTGCTGTAACAATTGAGGCATAGAAAAGAAATTTTGCTCCTTTGGGCTCAATATTTTCTGTAACTGGGATAATAGTATTAACTAGCTGAACCTTTGTCTGAACCGTTCTTGTAATATTTTTCGAAAATTGTTTTATCAGCTGCTTAATATTCATTCCATAAGATAATACGTATATGATCATAAAACTATAGAAGTCTAATTTTGACCTGAAATAATGTTGCTCGAATTGCTAAAGTCGATCAAACTGATGGAGAAATAGTTAAATATTTATGAACAAACGCTAAGTTACACACGAAGAAAGAATTAAAGTCTAGCTGTAAAACACCAAAACGTGCGCAGCACAATTTTACAGTGTTCTGAGAGATTGCTGTTTCAAAGTTGGAGTACGGTGACACCATGTTTAATGACCTAACTCTACTTTCAACTGAAAAGGCATTACGATGAAGATAAGAGTACATAGGTGCACTGTAACTATGTAAGTCTACAACTGTGTTGCTTCAACAGCGTGTTAAATTTCTGATAAGGTCCTAAATCATTTTAACACGCTGTGAACTCCAACAATGTCGGCAGGTTAAAAAATTAGACGAATTAGAAAACTAGTTTCGTCAGATGCAGCATTTGGTCCGACGTTGGCTACCTCAATCACGGACGCTCAAACAAAAGTCATGTTGTGCGACGGAAAGAACCTTCGGTCGGACGTTTGCTCTCACAAATACCCTGACAAATCCCCGACTCGGCCAAAGAGGGCCAGATCTGCAAACTTGCCATGCAAAACAGGATATCTACGCGCCGAATGTCGCGCATCATGGCACCCGGGACGAGGGTTCGGCCTCTTCACTGCGTCCTTGTCCGTGTTCTCGCTGCAGGAATGACTCCAGTCTTCTCAGCTCATGTTTCTCGTGCATTTTTAATTTCCTCACAGGGGTTTCAGACAATTTGTAGATTTTTCTTTGCGGTCAGATGTACAGTAATTCAGCTGTCTCGTGTGATTGCTAATGAACTTCACTGAGGATGTGTCCTGTCGTTCATAAAAATACGTAAATGTAGAGGTAATTTCTCCTTTTTTTCGTGCTGCTTGCGAGAGATATGTGATGATCTAGTCGGGCTCTTTTCTTTTTGACTTCGGTAATGACGTACTCCGCTGGAGTTTTTGAGTGTCTATGCTTAAAAGCTACTCTTATTACGGGATGGAAGACGGTCTCCATAATCCTCGGGGTGGATGTTCTTGAGAAATATGTGCTCGGTGCTGAACTGATTTTAGCCGAGGAGCGTCTCAAACGTTTGATTTGTGATGGTAATGCATTTAGGGAGTAAAGCTCAAGTAAATCTTTGACTATTTTTTTTCAGAATTTATCTAGCGCCGTAGAAAGAGTCATAGAAAGGGGTTGTAAAAGTGCGATTTATTTCTCGGATTTCTTGAAGTAGCCCTAAAATGTGACAGTCACTTGATTCGAGGAAATTTTCTGCGAGTTGAGATTGTCCAAGTATTGTTACGTGAAGTACGTACTTCTCCTGGAGTGTTAGCTTGCGTCAGAAATCTCACGTATTCTTCATTACGAGAACCTTGCAGTGTTACTGAACTCTTATTTCATTTAGTGCATATTTTACAGAACGTTCTCGCATAGTTATAAGAGAAAATTGATTCAGAACAATGCAAAAAAGAAAATAAGGCTCTACATCCGCATTTTTTGCCAATTCTGTTAGAAACTTTGACAAAAAAAGATTATCATTTTTAGTGAGAAATGTTCCCATCCCTGCCGGAAAATCCTGCCCACCGGCCTGCGTTCCAATGATAGATATTTCATTTGCAGTTGAGACAACGAAACGCTTCGTTGTTCGTCGTCTAAGGTTCGCGCAATTAAATCTTTAGTGACATGTTGCGAATTAGCACCTCGAGTTTGTCATGGCTAAAGCTTTTATCTTGGTAGCATTCCTTGCATTCGTAGAAGAATGATAAACTTTCAATATCATTGCAGGTTTGAAAAATGCTGACAAATCCGTCAAAATTTCTATTTCTTACGAAGTGTCGGTCAATGATGAAGAAAATGGTGGATTGACTTTTGATGACTTAATTAATTCGGTTTTGTGTTTGTTTCTTCGTAGTTCATTCATAATTTTTTTATTCACAAGCTCCTCCGTTTTGTTTTCAAATACGTGCTCAGATGTAGGTAATTCGGTTGAGTGCATAGTGTACAGCCTCGCTCTCTCGAGTTACTCCACCATTGGTGCACTGCAACTGACCGTGAAACAATTCAATATTTAAATGACCGTAAAACAATTGAGCTGTAAAATGACAAATAATTCAATATTGACGTATTCGTGAAGCTGTTCGCTATTTAAATGAAAATTCAATTTTGAGTTGATATTTCCCCGGTTCCTTTTTACGTTCGACGCGGCGCTTTAGAAGTACGTGATCACCCAGTCACGTACTTTATTGGTATCAGGTTTTAACTATGAAATAGCTCATTCCTGCAACGGAATTACCTACGGCAGAGCGTACTACGACGACCGCCTCGGTAGGAGGGGCGTGGCGCAATGTCAGGCGCATTCATTAGCTGTGGCCCACCGTTTTCGTGCGTCTTTGTTCAGCGAGGAAGAAAATAATTAATCTCGTCGAGGCCGAGTCAACTTTTCGTGAATAGAAAATCTCAAAAGTAATCGCTTATGAAATTTATTTAGGTCTGAACTTTAGGAAAAAGAAAGATTACAGTTAGGTTTTATTTCAATGATAAGAAATACAGAAATTTTTTAAATATCTTTCAGGAAAAACAGTGGTCGGTATAGATTAAATTCCATTCATCTAAACGATTTCTTTTGAGAACCAAAATTTATGTATACTGGGTGAACAATTTGTTTGGGATGCGTTACTTTATTATTAAAGATGCCACAATGTTGTACAACACTTGCGACATTGAAGTTTATGTGGTTCATTTTTTCTCTAGCTTCATAGTCGGGATGTTCGTCGTCGTATCACATGCACAATCTTTTACGTTTAAGTACTGTCCGCTTTGTGTTATTTTGTCCCTGTCTTTGTGAGATGTTAATGAAGAAATTACTGAAAGGCTTTTGTTACATCTACTGTATTTTGTTCTGACTTTTTTTAGTTTTTAAATTGTTATGCCAGGAATATTTGGGAGAAATGGTCTATTCTGAAAGCGTCATGAATTTCTGCATTGCATTGTTTCTCGCTCATATTTGTATCATGCACAACAGGAGAAAACAGGGTGGTTGAAATGTATATTGTTTCCATTACAAGGGCTATGCAGAGAAACGATTATAGGTAAAAAATAGTGCGCAGGAACTCCATATTCATCATTTCATTATTGTCGTTCTCTTCAACTGTCTGTTCATAGCATTTTCCATTAGAATTATGTTAATTGCATTTTGAAGCCTCGGCAAAAAAATAAGAACCGGGATTTCAATGACATTCTTATATTCATCATTTCTTTATTGTCGTTCTCTTCCACTGTCTGTCAATTGCATTTTCCATTGGAATTATATCATCTCAATTGCATTTTGAAGCCTCGGCAAAAAAATAAATACCGGTTTTTCAATAACATTCTAACGTAGTTTTCCACGACAAGGACACCAGCATGGTCGGTTACTTCAAAGCTTTTCACCTCGCTTTGTGGAGGCTTCGTACGCTTGTTGAATCCTTTGAGTCATGCTCAGTTATATTCTTATACGGCAGCCTTAATTATCGTAAACAATAACCTTTTGTGCGTCCATAATCAGCCCTGCAGGAAATACTATGCTCTAATTAGAAGCATCCGCTTTAAGAGCGCCGGGTTGTCTCACTTCACGCTTTTTTTATGCCTACAATTTTGTTGCGCCTTCTGGCTGCTGCTTTTTAGGCGCGTATTCGTGAGGCGGCAATGTTGCGTGTATGGTTGCGTGTAGGCGGCAATGTTGCGTAGCTGTATATTGGCAAGGTCATTCTCTGCAGCGACGGGTTTTCGCTGCTCGGTTTGCGATGCACGAGTTCACCGATTAAACAAACGTGCAGAATTATATGGCATCGAAGCATCAATTGTTATTCCATATTTTTTCGCGTTGAAAATGATGATTGAAATTCATTGAAATGATTGGAATGAATGATTACCTTTACACGAGGTCTGTCCTCGACATCTATCGGGTTTTCACGCGGGGACACATTTGACCGTCGCCCTCCGTACTCATTTTGCACGTTTATGAGCCTGCGCCCGTGACGGAATGGATCCTTGCTGGGTGCTGCATCTCTGCTGCTGTCGTAAAATTTGTCAGAATGGTGAGTTTGCCCCTTTGATTGGCAGCATTCAGCCGGCTGGGTGCTTGCTTTTTTCTCATTTCCCCCATACATTTGGAAATTAAGCGGCTCAAAGCCATCAGGCAGAGTGTAATTGTACTCGATTGTTGATTTGGCTTTGGAAATCATACGAGGGTTCGTGCTGTGACCGCTTCTCAAAAGTTTTTTACACAGCCACTTACGATCTAACTTTTTTTGTGCTCCTTTCCGTATTTCTTTTTGTCGCAGCGGTTTATTGAAATATTTTTGAATATTGAGGTCGTTTTGCAGCGTCGTTTAGTCGTACGTTTCTATCAGTACACCCTGACGCGCACGTCATGTTTATAACAACGCGCCGTGCCTTAAATACCAGCATATTGTACGCCCAGGATCCCTTCACTAGCTTTCGTTGTGTCCGGAATTCTCGAGTCCCTCCTTTCCCAACTAAAATACGGTGAAATTTAAGAATTTTGTCGGTAAAACAGGCCAATCTGGCAACACTGACGAGACCACGCACGTTGCCCAACGTCTTGCTGGCGCATTGCTCTCCAACACCTCGTTTCTCTGGCCATTAGCTCCTGCTGATCACGTGGCTGCCCTTGAAAATTGCCGGCCCCTTGCGTGCTGACGTTAAAATATTGACGGCAACAAAACTCGAGGCGCCGCAAAATATTTCGGGCCGCCGGTTCCAGGTGGCACTGAGCGCTGCGAGGCCATCTTCATTTCACCCCAGAGATAACCTTAATTAAAGTGCGTCTCGCGCCCCGCGGCGTGGCTGCTCTGGGCTGACTTCTCACTCCAAAATGTGCCGCTCACGTTTTGCTGGGAAAATGTATTTATATTTCTACCGCGCGTTTATATAGATCGGTGTTGAAAGTGTGAGGTCGGTGTGGCTGCCTAGTTCTAAATCAGTGAATGGTGCTTAACACCGCATTACGAATGTTGGGAACTATCTCGTGTACATAGTCCAACATGTGCTTCCCACGTTTCGGTCTCGGTTTATGGAGGGAGGAATTGATAGTCCTCTACGGGTACAGTTTTGAAATTGGAATATGTCTCGCTCTGCTTCACTGTTTTTGAGCGCTAGTTTGGTAATTTTTGTGAATTACTTGAAGGGAATGGACGTGCAGTGTTAAGTGAGTCTATAAATTTCGGCCTCTTTTGGAGAGTCAGAGAGGGCAGGAAAATACTGAGTAAATTGTGTTGTGTTAATTTACCCATATCGGAGTGTTGAAAGTGTGATGTCGGTGTGGCCACGTAGTTCAAAATCAGGAAATGATGATAAATACTGCATTGCAAATGTTGCGAATCATCTCGTGTGCATTGCCCATCTGCTGCGGGTGGCTATTTCCTCACTCTAGCTAGTTCACTATTCAGACCGCTTCACCAATTGAGTGAATTTTTGTCTTTTGAAAGTTTTATTCCTGCCTAAAAACTCAACATTCCTCAATTATTCTTCTTCTTCTCCTACAAGCTGATGGTTTGCATGGCTCCCTCCAACTGAACATTAGGTACTGCTCTGGGATGCTTCCTTCATTGATGGTTCTCATATACGTGATACGTCACCTCATCGTCGGGCTGTACATATTTAATGAGAAAAATCGACTCATTTGGACTAGAATGAGCACCGCTGGCGTGAATATGTAATTTGCTCATTTGTGGTTCTGTTCTGATTTTCTCTGAAATATTCTTGATTCATTTTTATGTTCTATGCAAACGTATTCTTTCATATTGTTCATCACTTATGCAAGTCTACTGAAAATTTAAATGTAAAGCAAAATACTGAGGGGGAATGATGAGAAACTGAACGTTTCTGCATTGTGTACAGAGCTTGTTTACAGTTGCGTTCATAAAATTATTTCGAGTCCCGCCCTTTTATAAAACGCAGTTTTACTTTCAAAAGATCATGCATTTTCTTTCTGAAGCTACTGGATATAAAAGTTTCAAAGAGTACACTTTCCATTTTTCAACCTCTGATGAAATTTGCGCCTATCCATTCAAAAACTGTAAATTCTTGTACGTCTTAGTGGCAAATTGAAGAACGATCTCTCTTCAACACAGAAAAGAAAGACTTAAACTGAGGGCCACATTAATTATTTTTAGACGAGAATATGAAGGAGAAAAATTGACAGAGTGCTGCTCATTAATTTCTCCTTGTCGTCCATGCTCGGCATTTTATCGGGTTCAGCGTGGCTGTTAGTAATAATACTGCAAATATGTCCTCTTTTATGACCGGGGGCCGACGGTTCCCGTAGACTACGTTGTCGTATGAGGTGGATACAATTGTTACTATATTTAGGTAAATTAGTGCGCGCAGGGGAAGACCTGAGGTCCCGTTTGTTCAAGTAGAATAGGTGTTTCGTTTTGTTACTGTGCCATACTGTTGGGGGTCACTTCTGTTTGTTTTTGCCGCACCCTTTCTTACATTTATCCTGTTTCGTAAACTGCTTTCAGAGTTACTGTTTGTGAGCGCAGGGTGTAGGGAGACGCCTCGTGCATAAGTTCCTTGTTCTCTAATTGTAAAGTAGATGGTGTTGTATTCCTTTCTCTCTTGGAAATTCCTCAGGTAGGGTTAGAGAGACTTAATCAAACTTATAAACTAGTCTGTATAGACTAGTAAAGAGATGTGTGCAAACAATTCTCACCAGAGCAGGTACTGTGCTCATATTCTTCTGCATGTTGTGTACGATTTAGAGCTTCCTGGAAGGCGTGTGGGAGCCCTGAGCTTTGTTCGAATCAGAGGAAAGTGTGCAGATAGTTCTAGAGCTATTTATTCAGTTTTTTTAGGGAATCACGAGGTAAGAAATCCGCTATGCACTTTTTCATTCGCATTTCTTTATCGGTTACTCGTCCTAGCCGTGACATTTATTCTATGTTCTTTAAACATCTTGTTTCAATTGCGTTGTTTTTTCTAGCGACTGCCATTAAGTCTCTAGACTCGGCTCTGCTAAAACTGGACGTGCTGTGACATTCTCATGCAAATTCATTTTCGTGTTCAAGCTTGTTCTGCAGTGCCTATCTAGTTTCTTGTAACCTAAGAACATATTACGTTAATTAATTTGAGAATTATTGCATATTTCACAATTTTCTTACTTTCTTATGCGTTATTATCCCGTTTCGACGAGCTGCAGTAACATAAGAAGAGAGGAATTTTACGCTGTCAAGGCAGCAAATCGCAAACTTTACAACAACTCTTCGTGTACACGAGAGTATTGAGGTGCCGAGTCGTAGTCGTGCTGCGTGCTGTTGCTGCTCGCGTTATTTCATCGGTTTTTGTCTTCAAGAAAAGTGTCGTCCGCTTTTGGCTAAGAAATGTATTTACGATAATTGCATTTCAAGAAATATGAGCACATTTTGCCTTAGAATGCCAGGAAAAGTTTTTCTAACTTCCTAACATTTTTAAGCAAAGCTCCTTCCTGTCGACTGCAAAGTTTGCTCTCAAGCTTTCGAGAGAACTTGCTCAGTCTTATGGAATGAATGTTTTGTGTTATTTGAATATTGAACGACCGCTAGAGTAAAGAAGGCTGAGAAAATATGATTTAAAGGACGAGCTACTTTTTTCCTACCGCGGCTTATTGCTGAATGTTTATTGCATGAAATTATGCAGTTTTCCAGCTATGTTTGTTCACCGTCTCGAGGGATTCTTAAAATGTAACCTCAAACAAAATGTAACCTCAAACTTGCCTTGAATTTAAAAATTAAACTCAAGGATGGTGGAAGCTGACTCACTGGAGTAGGGGCCGGTTAACATTAATATGCACTTTTTGGGTGAAAAGGATTTTATTATGTCGCAAGGTTTTAATTAGAGTTACAAGTGGGGCTCTCCCTTTGTGGTGCTGCGAGGGCTTAACTTCCTGCCTGCTCATTAACTAGCAACTTCGCCGCAAAACTCGCTCGTGAACAGACTATATCGTCTTCCCTGCTTGCGCTTCAGGTTTCGCCGTTGTTCTAAACTGGGATGTTGAATATGGTCGTGTTGCTTGCCAACTTAATGGATTCTGTATTTTCTTTTGCGGGGGTAACCTGAAGTTGTTGCAGGGCCGACATTTGATCCTGCGTTCAAACGAAGAAACGAGGTCTTAGTGTTGCTTCATATTTTTGACTTTACTTTAGCTGTTCTCGAGGACCAACTTTGGTGTGAAGAAACATGGTAAAATAGTTTTGTATCGTTCGCGTGAGCAGAGGTTTCCGTTAAAATTACACTTAGATACGACATGTGTATTTCAGGTCACCAGTAACGTTTGGGTACCATGGTGATTTCAAAAAAGATCTGTGAAAATTACTCAGTATGAAAACGGATCGTTAAGCATGGTGTCATTTTTTGCTTACATGCCTTCATTTATTGAAATATAATTCAATACTTAGAATGACTGCCGAATTCTAGATTTTTTAGTCGAACAAACCGTATTATGGTATTTTTATGGAGCAAAAAATGTGTCGCACAAGTGAAATACGGCTGTAATAGTTTGATGTATTGATAAAGATATAAATATTCGACAGTTCTGAATTTGTTTTAGTTATCTGCATATCATACTTTGTAACAGGTTGTTTATTCTGTTGCATCAGTTGTTCTTTGGCTGCATTGTTCTAACACGTTTAAAAATCTCCCTGCGATTTTGCTAGTTATGCACATTTAAGAGCAGTATTTTGCTGTAACTGTTATTTTAATTCGGTACGTATCTTCCCGTCTATTCATTCGATTCAAGCTCTTCCGATTATTATTGCGACAAGCAATAAGAATGTTTCTCGTTGTCTCGTTCACGGTTTTTGAGCTTCGGATGCTATTTTTGGTCTATCTTCTGACAAGAAACCAACTACCCTTTAGCAGTCACTGGAGCTTCGCGGTCGCGTGTTCATGGTGCGGTGTATCAACTGGAGTTCTGCATAATAGTGTGAATGACTTTAACTTTGGATAAAATATTTTTAAGAAACGTGAGACGCATATCAGGTCAAGTTAATTTTACTTAAGGGACGCCTTAATTAAAATTGCACTTGAGGAAATTGATTGCAGTAAAACGATCTACAACTATACTTAGTACAGACTTTAGCGACTGAGAATTCGCTACGTGAACTGTGAATCTTACATTGATGAAAAAAAAACGAGTCTTAGCAAGTTGCTCAGATTTCCGCGATTACTTCCTATCCAAAACGCAATGATCAGAGACCGGTACGGAAGGTGCGCGTCTCGCTAATGGTGTGCAAACACGCGGAGCCTTCGCTACTGCCTTCCCAGCGACTAGCGGGCGTCATCTTGCTGGATTTTAATTCGATTACCGTTGGTATTCAATATTCAAGAAATTAATTCGATCATGATGGCGATATTACCGTTGGAGTTTTAGGTCTGTTACTGGATTTATTTTACCGGTGAAACGATCTTATTTCAGAGCGTTATAGAAACTTGTTTCGTAAGTATTATACCTGTTACTTAGTATAATGCTGTAGATTTAAGAGATTATGATGACAGGATGTTTCCAGATCACACTTCTATCAGGTTTCCATGCATCAATGCACACTGTTAAAACAAAAATAACTTTATCGTCTGTTACTTCTGTAAAGGAAAATCGGGCTGGAATGTTCCTCTCTATTTCGTGCACTTTTGTGCTCGCAACCTTATTTTTTTACTTCTTTCTTCACCAGGTAGTCATGTCAAGCTGGGTAGTTACCAGAGGAAAGTAAGGATGTCGGATTCAGCATTTAGAAAAAGACGGTCCTAACCTCGTGTTTACATGCTTTCAAAACCATTCCCGAGTACATGCGTGCGCCACAGCCGTCTTTTCCGCCGTAAATTGTGGGTGTGAGGAAGAAGCAGGCGGTGCGCGGCGTTATCTTACTCCTCCCGATACATCATTAGGGAGCGGGGCTGCTCAGACACCTCTATTTCCTCGGCTTTGTGGCGGCTGCCGCTGCTGACTACAGGGACTGCGGCGCGTGTCACGGCTCTCGTTGTTGGTTCCAGTCTGCGCGCTGGAGCTCCGTTTTGAGTTTATTTGCGGGCACAGTTTTGGAAACTAGGATTTGGCTTCTGTTTTTATAGTCTAGTATTCATTTTCTACATTTTGGCCGTACTTTGGGTTCACTGTCTGCCTCTGTGTGAGATTTATCGTGGTTGGAGCTGCCTCCGTTCTGTGATTATTTGCGGGCACAGTTTTGAAAACTGAGAGGTATTCTAGGATGGCTTCTGTTTTTGTGGTCTTGCATTCATTTTATACATTTATACCGTGCTTCGGGTTCACTGTTTTTCTCTGTGTAATTCATTGAAGTTACTGTGTTTGCGTTGTTTTTTCTTGGTAATTAATTTTCTATGAAAAATGTGCGCATTGTTTACGCGTGCAGTAATTTTCCAGAAATCTGGTACACATGATGATGAAGCCACTCTCATCATACAATCGAGTTTACACGCAATTTAGTTCTTGAGTTTTTCACGGAACTCCAATTTATTGTTGCATTGGTGCGTGATGTGCTCTGGGGAGCATTTGATTGACAATTATTCTGTGTTGTTCGCCGTTCCACGACTGCAATGTTTTTATAATTCTGCAGTGCTGTAATGACATTAGCTTCCCTTGTTCGGGCCTGTATAGCTGCGGACTGAGAGTCTTTTTAGGTGTTGCAACACGGTTGCTTCGGGTTGCTTCCCACAGCGAGGGACTGGCATTTTATGTGTGAAACTTGGGTGACGCGGGAGGTAGGTTATGGTCTTGACAAAATAGTGTTTCTCATTTTTTATGTTCAGAGACACTGAGCAAATAAGCTAATTCGAACACACTGTATATTAAACATGTGTTGTATTCCATTCATGCTATTGTGATAAATTCTTAATTCGCTTCGGAATTATAAACCAGCCTTCCTGCCTTTACTCTTAGTGTGCACATTGACGAAGACTTGGATTTTGTCCGAATATTAAATTAGCACACAATTCATTTTAGGAGTTGGTTTATAAAAACCAATAATTAAATAGCGGACGTGATGCAGGGCCAAGCTGTCTGGAAAGGCTTCAGCATGACTCGTTGGACCTGCATTCCACGTTATGGGGTCAGTCGTTGCTACCACAAACATGTTTTTAAACATGGTTGCAACCACTGACAGGGTTGCAAACATGATTAAAATCACAAAAATGGTTACAACTACAAACAAAGTTTTGAACATGGTTACATCCACATATATAGTTTTGAACATGGTTACAACCACAAACATAGTTTTGAACATGGTTACAATCACAAATATAGTTTTGAACATGGTTCCAACTACAAGCATAGTTTTGAACATGGTTACAACCACATATATAGTTTTGAACGTGGTTACAACCACAAACACAGTTTTGAACATGGGTACAACCACAAATATAGTTTTAAACATGGTTGCAATCGTGAAGGCGTGTAGCAAAGAGCTCTTGAACGTCGTAAGAAGCATTTCATGCATGATTCCAACGCTCTGCAATGCTGGAACCTTTCTAAGTCAAGCTGTTCACACCACGCGTGTATTTGATTACGTGTGTAGGTAGCAGTAGTAAGAAAATATTATCTTTGCTGACCGACCTCCTCAAGTCGCGCTAGTTTGGCATTGATTTGATACGCCGGTAAAGTTCTTGCGGGATTATTGGGAAGCAACTGATACCGCCTGTGCTCTAAAAATACATCTATTTGAATGAACTCAAAGTGATAGCATTGTGCGACACAAAACAACTTTGGTGCAATTAATTCCATGGACATGTTTGCTGCACTGCTATGTGTGGTGCAAATAGATATTAAGTTAATTCGTATCTCTAACTTGTATAACAAAGTATGTGCTTGAGGTAAGTAAGTCCCCTCAGGGGGATACAGCTATTGTATATATGGGAATTAGCGCTCCCAGGGGGACAATGTGAGGGCCCGAGCTAATGGTTAGGTAGTCTTTCCTTTTGTTAAAATAATATAGGTGTTAATTTTGTTACGGACCAACTTTGTTTCGGTCCACTGCTGTCCTGTTTATTCAGCACCTACTACTTTCTTCTTCAACTTTGATCTTGTTTCATGAACTTCTTTCTCATCTTACTGTTTCTATGCCCTTTCTGCATAGATTCTACGTTCCCTTAACTCCATACTAAATGGTGCCTTCTTCCTTCCTCTCTTTGGGTCTCATTTGTTGAGGATAGGGAGGCTTAAACTAACTAATAATCAAATCTGCGGTAAGTTAGTCTTTCAAATTTGTCGATTCTCTCAAGATACTTGTTTCAGTGCAGAGGGGGTGATCGGAAGAATGATTATTATTCGATAACTTTTTTCTATTTGTGAATGGATGAATATCATTTGAGGTTGCGACTCAGGCGGTCCAATTTAGAACTTTAATTCTATAATTTTTAGAACTCTTTCGCCAAGAAGGTTCATGTCTTTTTGCGTACTCGACATCGTGGCTGAGTGTTAAGCAACGTTCCACTGAATCCAAAAGGGATGTACTTTATCAATGAGCGGCCACTGTCACCGTGTGAGCCCGAAGTGCAGCCAATATGTAGAAAATGATTCAAAGCTGTAAAAACGGACGCCATCCTAAAATGGCTCTTGATTTCCAAAAATCATGCACGCAAATAAACACAGAACGCAGCTCTAGCGTCCAGTTCGTTGGAATTTTAATTTTAATCATCTTTTGCTTAGAATTTTAAGGAGGAAATTTTAAGAGCGTGACGGTCGGCGTGAAAGCGCACACGTCGCGTCTCGGTTGTGGCGCTGGGCTGCGTAAAGGCCTGCGTGAAGGCCTGCGTGAAGGCCTGCGTGAAGGCCTGCGTGAAGGCCTGCGTGAAGGCCTACGTGAAGGCCTGCGTGAAGGCCTGCGTGAAGGCCTGCGTGAAGGCCTGCGTGAAGGCCTGCGTGAAGGCCTGCGTGAAGGTCTGCGTGAAGGCCTGCGTGAAGGTCTGCGTGAAGGCCTGCGTGAAGGCCTGCGTGAAGGCCTGCGTGAAGGCCTGCGTGAAGGCCTGCGTGAAGGTCTGCGTGAAGGTCTGCGTGAAGGCCTGCGTGAAGGCCTGCGTGAAGGCCTGCGTGAAGGCCTGCGTGAAGGCCTGCGTGAAGGTCTGCGTGAAGGTCTGCGTGAAGGTCTGCGTGAAGGCCTGCGTGAAGGCCTGCGTGAAGGCCTGCGTGAAGGCCTGCGTGAAGGCCTGCGTGAAGGCCTGCGTGAAGGNTGAAGGTCTGCGTGAAGGTCTGCGTGAAGGTCTGCGTGAAGGTCTGCGTGAAGGTCTGCGTGAAGGCCTGCGTGAAAGCCTGCGTGAAGGCCTGCGTGAAGGCCTGCGTGAAGGCCTGCGTGAAGGCCTGCGTGAAGGCTTGCGTGAAGGCCTGCGTGAAGGCCTGCGTGAAGGCCTGCGTGAAGGCCTGCGTAAAGGCCTGCGTAAAGGCCTGCGTGAAGGCCTGCGTGAAGGGAAGCGCTGGCCATTGAAGCCGCTCTGGAAATGTGCAGGAAATGAAGCCGTCCACACGCCTGCTCAAAACTGCCCTCGTTTCTTCAAGAGATGATTATTGAATAAAGAAGCTGTGAACTCCTCCATTTTTTGTTCCGTTTCTGAGCTTTTTATCTTGTTTAATTATCTGGTTTCTGCATAGATTGGCTTTTTATGTTGCTTAGTTTTCTTGTTTTTTTATTTTGAGTTTTTATCTTGTTTTCTTATCTTTTTTTATTATCTCGTTATTGCATTGTTTGAGCTTGTTATCTTATTTCATTATTTTATAGTCCTACATGTTTTGTGAATCCTGAATAGGGAAACCTTTCATTTTATTCAAACTTCTAAGTTTTAGATTTTTTTAATAGTGCTTATTCAGTTGGATGAAGCTTTACTCTTTTTCCTAATGGTTTGCTTTCTCCGTATTTTACCTGTTACCGACCGAACAGGCATGTGAGATATATGAGCCGCTGTTGACGACTGAGCGACGTTTGCTCACGCTATTCTGTAGCGCTGCACAATGTATCAATAAATGCCAGTAAGGAGACGCTTGCTGCTGTAGCTCATCTTCGTATTGCCGTATGGTGTGTCCATCTCTACGAACACCATGTAAATTTGATACATGGACACCTCATAACAATTGGAAATTTCAATTTCTGAATTGTTTACTTATGTTGACTGAAATATTATGCTAATATTGTCCCAGCTCAAAAATTGAGCAATAAAACGGCGAAACGATGCCCATTTAGCCCTTTCACTGCTGAAACTTGGTTTCTGTAGGGACAAAATATTCAGGGAATGAATTCATCAGTACTCCTGAAGGAGATGAAATTGCCGTAACACGTCAATCGCCGTGTGAGCCACCGGTGGTGCATCGAGGGAATTTTCACAATGCTGCCGACTGTCCAGTAGTCACCACTCAATTTTCACAAAAATTCAATCTAAACTAAATAAAAGCGCAATCCGTTCAACGTTTGCATTTTCGAAATAGCGTACTACAATCGACTTTAAATTTGAGTTGAATATTGAACTTCAGTTTAACCCGTTGCGGTCAACGCGTTAAGCTACATTTGTGGTATCAAGTTAGCTGAAGTTACAGTGAAGTCCCTGTCTGTTTATTGTCGCCATGTATTGTGAATACCGTAGATTACCCTAATTTTCACTTTATACCCCAGTGCCCTACTCTTAAGGCCTAAGTACTTAAACAATGTTTGTTTTTGCTCTTAAATAAGTTTAAGAGTTTATAAATAAATTAATAAGTTTAAATTAGTTTAAGCACCGACTGATATTATGCTTCAAGATGTCGTCAGGAGCTAAAAGGCTTAACCATCTAATGAAACCAGTTTAAAGGAGGGAATGATAGTCTAACTAAAGAGTAGAAATGATTATATCTTCGTCATTTTGCTATGTTTGAAAATATTTACCTTATTTGAAGGCATAGCATTTTGTGACGTAAATCTCGGGATGCATAGAATTGAACACTTCATTCCTCTTGAATGTACCTCAGTCTTCGAGCGCTCCTTCTCTTCAAGGGGTCAATATACTAGTGCCCATCACAGTGTGCTTATCTGTTCAGTCCTGTGGTGATCTTTTACACATTTGTGTTCTATTGCATTGTGCTTTTATTTCTGCCTTTTTCCACAAAGTTGGATTTGATTATACTGTGTGTACGGATGTTGGTTGACGTCATTGCCTATTTCAAATGTGCCATAACCATAATGTCATTGTTTGCTGCAACGTACAATTAGAATTTTAGTCATTTATTTGGCCTTCTCATGGTCTAGGTTTTATGTGCGGTACACCATTTTCAGCTTGCTATGCTCTTCCGGATTGAAAACTTATTTCCTGCCTTAGGCTATTCATTTATTTGTTGAAAATAATAACTTCTTGCCATGTCCTAGTGACAATTATTACTAAGCCACTAAATTTCCCCTGTGTGCTGGCTTGAAAAAACGAAACTTCACTTCAGTATAACGTAAAACGCCTTTGTTTTCAGTTATCACTTTCCTATAGTTTCAAGCCACGTTTTCTTTTTTTTGCGTGCTTATTTTGTATCGCGAATGGTCTTCAATATTAAACTTATTTTCGTTTTTCTTACGTTTTTATATACCATTTTCTTAGTTACCATTATACCCGCTTTTGCGTTTGTAATAACTATAATAAAGCCAAACACAAGCGTTCGAAGGACATCATTCTTTTCGAATTTAAATTATTTTATTCTTGTAGGATGGCAGCAGCAGATTGTGCCCAGTTTTCATTTCTCAAGGATTCGTTTTAATTCCGAGCAAAGATGGAGCTCGTGCACTTTCAGCGGTTGGCGCGAAAACAGCGACTCTGCACCGTGTTTTATTGTGATGGCCGTCGAATGGAATTTCCTGTTTGGCGCTACCTGGATCGGGGCGAACTGGTCATAAAGTCTGAGGGTTTGTGGCGCTGAGGCTTATTTCTTGAAGCGGTTCCTTGCTTGCGTCGGGCCAGGTCGCGCTGGCTCGTGTGCTGTGGAGATCGATTTGCGGGGGAATATTATTCAGCGAGCTGTCCACTCTTCAGGATGGGCCGTCTGTTGGCTTCGTTTCCATAGCCTGCCTTGGGCGACACACTCGCTCCCGAATCCGCGCTGTGCACCGTGAGAAGAGCTGTAGTTTCCAGGTTCTGTAAGTTGGTCTCTTTGGCTTAGGTGATTGTTTTCTAATGTTTAAATCTCCCTTATTCTCGTTCTGATAATTATGGTGGGATCAGTAGAGACTGCTTCTTCTGAGAATGTCGAAATTCTTGATTCGCTTCTTTTTTCATTTTCAAAAGCTTCATCAGAGATGAATTTTTGTGTTCACATCTAAGATTTTTCTACTATTGAATGTAAATACAGGGTGGGGCAGAAAAACCTATCCGATTTCAAATCCCTTTTTCTCAGAAGACGGAGCAGGTAG